>VHZZ01000557.1:193720-203983 GCA_009801015.1 Silene noctiflora | reverse complement strand
TTGTAAACAGTTAAATTCTATAATTAAAGCTTGTTTCTTTATTGTCTATTTGATTATCATTGCCCCGGGAAACCGGGACGGTATCATCTCTATGTCTAAGGTGGCCTGGTAAGGCACTTTGGAGTATGGGGGTGTTACAGATTTCCAAGGTGAAGGGTAAGAAAGGTGGTAAGGAGAAATGTGTCGCCGACCTAGGTTTAGAAGAAATGAAAAAGAAGAAACTGATTTGGTTTTAGAATCTCGGGATATATAAAATGACGCTGAACAGTACATACTCGACCGAGTACAAACCCACTCGATCGAGTTGACTCTACTCGACCGAGTAGCCCCTACTAGACCGAGTACTCAAACCCCAACACTATAAAGTCTATAATATCCATTTTAACAAGGTCCCTAAATGGTCAAAACCGAGTCTAGGGTCAGTCAACGGGTCCCAAACGGGGCGGGTATTACAGTCTTCCCCTCTTAAAAAGAACTTCGTCCCCGAAGTTCAGCTCCGCTACCTCCCCAAACCAAGAGTAAACAAAGGCCACTGTGATTAAGAACATAACTAAACATAACCCGACAACCAACATAACTATAAGACAGGCATCACCCCACAGACTCGATCAGTTATCATCATCATCCATTTCCTCCACACAACCAAGGAAAATTATCGCACTCCATGACCTCTACCAAACTACCGAAACAACACTCATTATACAAGGATTATCACATGCGTATGCCACAACTCCACATAATTCATCCAATATAAATTATTACAAATAACCTCACTTAAATTATCATTCATGATCATTTTATCATAAATTGCCATAANTATTACAAATAACCTCACTTAAATTATCATTCATGATCATTTTATCATAAATTGCCATAAGTAAAATATGCGCATAATAGCATAAATGGTTCCACATAACTCATTTGACAATGATTAAATCATTTAAAAGACGATACTTCAGCAGCAAATTCAAATGCGACATTACTCTTCCCCTCTTAAAAGGAACTTCGTCCCCAAAGTTAACCTTAAAGATGATTTAAAGACAGATATTAAAAGGAGATCATACACATCCCCGTTGGTATATAATAGGAATTATCTCCTACGCAAACAAGCTAACGAAAACTTATCACAGTAACTGGTTTTGTGTCGTCCCATTGTTATAACATGACATTACTGCGGCCGACACAAATTCCGAATAAAAGTTAACGGTGATGTTACGTTTATAACAAAGATCATTGACAGATCGTATATGCTTTAAACACATCTCATATATACACATTGGGTAGATAAGGAATTATCACCGACCATAGCAACAATGTAAATTATACCGAAAACACCCTACCATGATCCCAAGTCAACAAATAATAAGTTTACAACCAATCATCTGCTGGAACTCGGTCGATTTAGAACAACTCGGTCAAGTGACGGACAAAATCGATCGAGTCACCTCAACTCGATCGAGTACTCAAGAAACAGAACCGGGTCAGATTAAGTATAAAACTTACTCGGTCGATTTGCCTCAACTAGATCGAGTAGACAATTGACTACTCGGTCGAGCTACATCTACTCGACGAAGTAGGTCCAGGTCAGGTCACCCCCCCTCTTATTCCTGCAATACAAGCTATACCACACCCAAGTCCCGGGATCTCATCCCCAACGACATCCTATTCAAGCAAGGCTAAAAGAAGGGATCATAAGTGCGGCCTTATGGCCGGTTACATCGTCGCAAACATAAAACAAAATATTCGAGTGGAACAAGAAATCCAAACAAAACTGTAAAATCATCATAGAAACTAAATATCCAAACTAAAACAAATCAAGAGCAACATAAGATCAGCATGAAAGCACCCCTCAAGGGTAGTCCTCAACATCCTCCTCCATATCACCATAGCCCCCAGCTCCTAATGCGCCCTGTCTCGAGGTACCAGCCGTGTCTCCTCCGCCGGTGGCAACTCTCGTCCCCTGTCCTCCACCGCTCCACCATGGTGCAAGGCACCCATAGGGGTAGCTCTCCGGCACACACCATGTGGACCTGTCTACCCCGTAGCAGTGGAACACGCCAGAGTCATCCCTAGGTCCTCTCCACCAGACTGGCTGGGCCAGGTTAGTTCCCTCATCCTGCTGGATCGCCATCTCGTGTAGGTTCCGATACAGGAGTGTGTTCGAAACCCTCTCAGTAAGCTCACTAACCTGTATGTCGTGACTGTAGGAAGGTGGGTAGCCGGGGTACTGGTATTGGGGTGGGCCCTTCTGCTCAAACTGTGGTTCTCTAGCCACCTCTCTAACCCTCCTGGGTACCCTGCCTTCCCTAGCTACCTGATCCTCCTCTCTCACATGATCCCCTCCTACCGGCTCATCCAGCTCCTCAAGAATCTCATCAACTATTAGGTAAGTCTACATGGGGAAGGTCAGCCTCCTCACTATCAGGTGCAGCCTCAGCTAAAGGCTCAGTCACAGGGAGGTACTCTACTGCCGAAAACCTCATCCAACTCCTACCTCTTACCCTCCAAGCTAAACCCCCGTCTGGCAATACTCTCAACCACTTCTGCTTGATAAAGTAAGCCCTATCCAAGGTCGGGACAGTAGTGCACATGGGTCTAAGGGTAGGAGAAGACTCAATGTCGGTCAGTCTCTCGGCCAGGCGAGTGGCGATGACGCCACAGCTAAGGAGTCGGGTCGAAGATCGGGCCATAAGGGCCAGGCTGGCGCACACTATCGCCGATGCACTATAGGCCCACCTCGCTTCCCGAGAGGGGTTAAGGTAGGACATCAACAACATCACCTCGTGTGAGTTCAACTTACTCACATCCTTCCTCCCATAAAGCAAACAGGTCAGAGATCTTAGGAAGATCTTCAAGGTTACGTGTTGCACGTCGTTAATCAACATGAGACTAAAGGTAGGGGCGGTCTTGCCGGTGAGCGAGGGTAGGTAACTACTCGCTCCGCACTCCGCTGGGATGATGCTAAAGTATCCCGCCCCAGGTCGAGCAAGCCACATGTGATTAGCAATTTGGTTCAAGGTTAGGCTAAAAGAAATATTCATTACCCAGAAACCCACCGTCCTCTCTTGTACATCATAGTCAAGAGCACTCACATAAACCCCAAAGTCAAGAAGTCGTAAGAATGCTTCCTGAGCCTATATAACCCCTCCAACCCCAGAACCTCGAAAATGTGCCTCACATTCACCTCAACCCCCAGTGCCTCCAGAATTCCCATGTCAATGCACCTCGTGGGCTTCAACGTACGACCCATCAAGCTCACAAAGGCCTTCCGCTGGTCAAAGTCACAAAACACCACCGTCGGGTACTAAGGTACCGACGAAACCACGGGTCCCCTACTCCCTTCTCCAACCTCCCGAGCTGCCCTACTTCTTTTGCTTGCTTGTCGAGTAGCAACGTTCCTCGGCATCTGTAGCAATGTAGTTAGCCAAACATTGGGTTTTCAAACCAAAAGCGAAATTCCAACAATAAGGTGTCAATTAGAATAATGCTTAAGACGAGTTTCCTTTTGTAAAGTATGCAAATCGTAACCAATGTGCTCTAGTAACCCTCCTTATTACGACTTTTATCAAAATCATTTAGCATAGGCTAAATACGGGTAACAAAAATCCTAATTAAGGCTTTATCAAGACCGAAATCCAAGGTTTGAGCAAGGCTTTAACAAGAATCCAGGTAAGTATTACGAAAACAAGACTTGAGCATCGATTAGAGCAATGAAATTAAGCCAAAGTTTCAGTTTGTGTACTTCAAAAGACGGCTCTTTAAGACAACTTTTTCGGTGAAATTGACCAAAATCAAGTGCTAAACATGATAATATCAACATTACCGATTATTTTCCAATCTCCAAAGATGAATTAGAATGACAAAAATCAAAATTTGAGTCAAACCCTAGAAATTCCAGGTTGATTGTTACAAGATTTCAAGCTAAATTTGTAGTTTCTAGCATCAATTATAAAAGATTCAAGGTATTTGTAACCCAACCCAACAACTATTATGCAATATTAAGACGAAAAATCGAATTTTTTTTCATGATTCATATTTCACTATTTGTTCCAATATCAAAGAGGGAAACAGATATTTATCTTGAATGAGTTTGAAAATCAAAACGATTAGGATGAACTAGGAGGATTTGGAAGCAGAAGGACACGAATCCACTAAGCCTTGAAGTAGAAAACAAGGTTTTTGAGAGAGAGTTTGAAGATAGATAAAAGAAGTAAGTTGGAAAGAATGAAGAGAAATTTGAGTTAAAATCCCGATATATGACTAATTAGGTTTTCGGATACCGCGATACTCGATCGAGCTACTGGGATACTCGGTCGAGTAGCGGCTACTCGGTCGAGTTTAGAGACGCTCGGTCGAGTACTCAATATACAAGATAATATTCAATTCTATCAATTAAAGATACTCGGTCGAGTTCTCATTACTCGGTCGAGTCAAGCCTACTCGATCGAGTTGTCCCTTGCACTCGGTCGAGTACTCCAAGGACGAACAATAACTCATCATGTGATGCTTAGTCACTCCTGCAAAACAACAATTCGTTCGGAGTCTAAGGCGTACCTAGGACTCGTCACCAGTTACCTCCCAAACTAGTAATATTATCTATCATCACAGAGCATTCTGTGAAAAATCATAAAAGTATTACCATGCACATTCTATATCATTCACGTTCATAAGCAATTCTATTAGGTCCAAAAATGTTCTATTCAACTGACATAACATTCATTCTACCATCACAACATGCTTATTCTCGTCATCACATATTACAACATATAGTCCAGTTATCCACATAATCACACACATATACTTCATACCCTGTTCGTTTCGTCACATATAAACACATACATTACTAGAAACAAACGAGCACCTCATACGTCACCAATTTACGCATAGTATTACTTTAACACACACATCCCACACACAACATACATATTCATACAATTCCCCACTCAACATCCCCATTCGTGGTGACTGGCTTAAGCATATTGGGGCCAGGATTTTCGAATGAGGTCGCCTTCTCACCCAAAATCAATTTCAAAGGGGCTCCTAACCTACATACACCAGGTTCATTTTAATTGACTCTCTATATTTATTAAGTTCATTGGTTACAGGTTCCAAAATCGTCTCTCTGATACCACTTTGTAACACCCCCATATATCAGGGTGCCTTACCAAGGCCACCCTAACATATAAAAATGCTACTATCTCGGTTACCTGAGGATAAGTATATCATAACGTCAATAAAAGAACATTTAAAGTGTAACTACATATTTAACTCATTACAAGGGAGGTACAACTAATATGCTATACAACTATAGTGAGACTCCTTCTACTAAGCTCAATGAAAGATGCGTCCCTCCAAGACATCCAAATAAACTATATCAACACCTGCTAAGACAGACTGCTCACCAAAAAGATCACCGCAGACACACAATAAAAGAGAACAAACAACACCACACAAGGTCAGTGACTGAAGATGTACACATCGACACAATATATGTAAACATAGGTAAACGTACAACACATCTCATACAAGCATTTCCCCAACTCCGCACAACTCCGTTCACCTGACTAACACCGTGGTGTTGTCCTGCCGGATTACCAGTCGCAACCAGTAACCTATACCGCCAGTGGGGACCGCAACCTTACCACCTAAGCCCCGCTCAAAATCACAGAGCGAATAACCCAATGATCATTAATGTGAACATCCCCCTTGTGACAGGAACCATAAGGGGTGAACAAGGACGTGAAGCCATTCCCGCAAATGGACTCCACTCAGCCGAGGGCGCACCTCGCAAACCACATACATAAACCACAACCATAATAACGATCACACCAACCCATTAAACTAACCAATATCTCAATCATACTCATATATACATCATCACACAATACACATAACATCAATCAACAGTACTGAGTAGGAAAAGCTACCTTAAGCGATCTGCAACAAGCGTCACGATCCTATGACTGTGAAATCGCCATCCTAAGAACAAGGATACACTCTAATCACTACCAACTTTAACCCTAACAACGCAAGTATGACGGTGATGATGATGACTTACCTAAGGCCGGCGTTCCGACGGTATAATCGCAACCCGACTCGAGTCCCCGTCTCCATGATAGATTTCCAAGGTGAAGTGTAAGAAATATGGTGAGGAGAAATGTGTTGCCGACCTAGGTTTAGAATAAATGAAAAAGAAGAAACTGATTTGGTTTTAGAATCTCGGGATATATAAAATGACGCTGAATAGTACATACTCGACCGAGTATGAACCCACTCGATCGAGGTCACTCTACTCGACCGAGTAGCTAGACTGAGTAGCCCCTGCTAGACCGAGTACTTAAACCCCAACCCTTTAAAGTCTATAATATATATTCCAACAAGGTCCATAAATGGTCAAACCTGAGTCTAGGGTCAGTCAACGGGTCCCAAATGGGGCGGGTATTACAGCGAAAAACTAAGAGAAAATGATAAATGAGTGATAAAGAATGATTCTAAGTGATGAGAGTGCTCTTAGAAGTTGGAGCTAAGCCCTCCTTTTATAGTAGTTCCAAGACGAAACGTAAAGAATCCAAAAGAATCCAAGGCAAGGTCTCCCCGATCGGGGACAGGCCATTCCGATCGGGGTCGTGTGATTTCTGATTTATGGCCTTCAATGCTTGATTTAATGCTCGGGGAATACCAAGTTTTGCCTTAATGCTCCTTTAAGCGTCCGTCTAAATGCATTTTGTGGAATCATTTGTGGAATCATTTGTGGAATCCTAAGCTAGAAACTACACATAATTACTCGGACTTCACTCTTTGGGCTTCATTTCTCATTTGTTTAGATTTGCAATTTGATGATGGTTGACTTGTATTTAGGCCATTACTTCCAAATTTCATATCAATCCACTTTGTTTTGCTTGCATGATCCATCTTAGCTTCCACTTAGCCTCGTGATCTCGATGCTCGCACATTTGACGGGAAATAACTAACAAAAGCTACATTTCCTACAAAATATACTAAACACATGCAATATATCTAGAACACGAGATTAGCTCAAATAAACACTAAAAATAGTGCAATAAACATGTAAAACTGAGCTAAAAGAGGGGGTAAACTCATTTATAAAATAGACACATCAAAAGTGGAGCTAAGTTAAGCTAACAACTAACCAAAATGTGCATGGATGCTCAATCCAAATCCCAACACAAGATCAATAAACAAATGTGTTAGCCAAAAATGGTGTATTGGCTAATATTTGAATACAAATCATAAGTAAATTTCCCAACATTTGACAATGTAGAACATGGAAATTACTCTAATTTCTTCTTATTTTTGCTTTGACAAAAGTATTAGGACATGCTTCCTTTGTTTTTTCATTTTCTCATTTCTTTTTTTTTTCTTTTTCACTCTTCTTTTTCATTCATTTTGATACGGAAATCAGTAATTTCGTCTTAACCAAGCTCACATTGATAAATTTCAATAATAACATCCCAAATGAGCACCCATTACACATTAAAAAGTTACTAACTCAACAAGGTAGTCAAGATTATATGTAGCTAGTGTTTGTATGTGAAAAATGTATGGTAATGATGCATAAGTTTGGGCAATATTCAATGTGAATGGCTTCAAGCTTACAAAACATGAATGCAATGCTTATGAAGTAATGGAATTAAGACCATACTTGTGCGTTATTGATATGACATAAACCATAAGGAGACCTAAATTCACCTAAGTGAGATCATTCATGAATGCAATGGTCCAAGGAGGCTCTACCTTACCATATTGTGGCTTGCCAAAAGTCAAGATCAAGCCTATTTGGTTCAAATTCCATCTTCCACCTACTTTTTCAAGACATCCCCATGAATGTTAAACCCTTAATAAGCATGAATCATTAGCTTTAAAAAGCTACAATGGGGAAAATGCAAGGATGAATGACACTATGCAAAGACATATGGGTGGACAACAACAACTATTTTTTATGAATTTTATTTTTATTTTTTGTGTGTTTTCAAAATATAGGAAAGCAATAAACAACTAGACACACGAAATCCCTCCCCCAAGCTAGAACAACACATTGTCCTCAATGTGTAAAACAGGACTAACCGCAAAAAAAAAAAAAAAACACAAAGAATGACAAACAAAACCAACTATGGGAGATTGAGATGACATATGCGAAAATAAAGGAAAGAAAGCATACTAAAGTGTAGAAGCTCCCCCAAGCTAGCTTGAAAAAGGGGTAGTCCAATCCATGTACCAAAGCACCTGCAAAACACAAGCTACTACAATTGTAAAGCAAACTAATTGTCTTAAACTATTACAACCAAATTAGAATTGCAATTGTCCAAAAACTGTAAATTGTCTTAAAAACATAAAGAAACACGGGGTTTCATTAAGGATCATCCTTCGTTTCTTAAAAAGCATGTCAAGCCCTTAGAAGTCTATCATATACCTGCACATGAGCAATACAAAAGCATATGTAAACAATTGATAAGATTAAGGCATGATAAATCAAAGGTAAGAAATAACATATTTTATCAAAGCCCATATGAGAGACTTAAAAAAGAACCACCGTACTACTCCACTTGTCATCAAGAGATGGAGCATCATGTTTAAGACTATAAAATAAACCGTTAGTGCACAAATTATAATCATGAATGGTCTCAAATTGGTGGTATGAAAACTTAAGGTGGTAGGACTCATAAAAAATGAGGGGGTTCATCCTACTTAACTTCTATGTGTGCATCACTAAGTCCTTCAACAACCGCAAAAGGGTCAACTACATCCACGAAAGGATTTTCTAAAGTTTCTAATGACTCGGGAAAAACCTCATTTGAAGGGTCAACCTCATCATAATCACGACAAATCTCAAGAACATCATCCATAACAAGGGTCTCATCTACAACAAGGTCAATGTCATTAACATGAGTCTCTAAATGGTCAATTGGAAAGACATTAGAGGGAATTTTAAAAGTAAAAGTCGGACCATCGTCATCGTCATCCAATAATTCAAAATCATTAGGGGCAATAGACTTACATTAGGAGGGTGAAATGGCAAAAGAAGAGATAATAGGCTCACTTTCTCTCACTTTATTTTGAGAAAGTTGTTCCAAACGAGCCTGAAGCACTTTGAGCTCCTCTTGCATGCGCCATAAATTGAATTGGCACGCTAACTCACGACATTCAGAAGCCATGAAATTCAAGAAATTCTAAAGTTCCGCCCCAATCATGTAGAAGACACTCCCATTACTCAAGTTTAGAGCCAATTCACAGGTCTCAAAATCCATGCCATCAAGCACGATATGACCCAAGTAATCCCCATCAAGGATGTGTCCAAGGGAGATGAGACCAATGCGAAAGTAGTAGAACCGGTCAAGATAGTCATGAAATGACTCATCTTTGAGTTGTGGAAATCAGAATCATTCATTCATTATAACAGGCCAAGCTTTATTACCTACAAAATAGGTACTAAAACTACAAAAAAAACCGTGAGAACGATCCCAAGGAACAAGTGTTCCCCAGGACAAAATAAAATGAGATAAAATTCAACAACTAAATAACAAAAAAAAACTGTGATCCCCGGCAACGATGCCAAAATTTGGCAGGGTTATCGCGTACCCAAATTAAAGATAATTACCCAACGAGTCTAACATAAGCTAGTGTAGTTGGGGTCGAACACAAGGAGATGGGAATTGCTAAACAAGTTGTCATGGAGCGAATTTTATCTAGGCTGATTAACGATTGGGTGTTTGTTTTTTGTTTTAGAAATAATGATAAAATAACGAAAGAAACAATAGTAAAGAAGAGTCTAGGGAATCGGGTCACACATGCTAAAATGTAAATTCTCATGTCAAACTAGGAATTCTTAATAACGATAATTGTTTAGGCTTAAAGACAACCACCTCTCGGCTTTATTGTCAACCATATAACGGGTTCTAGCTAGAGAGCTCTCGCTATTACTAGATTGATCTACTAAAACACGCTTAATCTAATTCATTTTCGTGCCTCTCGACTTTTAGAAAGAATTAACAAATTTAATTTAGGATTGTGGCCAATAATCAAAGACTAACGATTAATTACAAACATGTGATTGAAACTATTATCCGATATTATAGCATCCTATTGTAACAATTACAAATACCATTTATGCATGGCTCCCCTAATCCCTAGACAAATAAACTACTCTTGTATAATGAAAACTAAACTAATAACATATGATATAATAAACATGATGATAATGGAATGAAATAAGTACTAGAAATAGAATTACCTTAACAATAGAAA
>VHZZ01000557.1:21602-32240 GCA_009801015.1 Silene noctiflora | reverse complement strand
ATCTCAGATTCTCTTATCTTATGTAGGTAAGGTTCAAGCTACTATACTATACTACTCTGCAACAAGATTCTCTTATCTTATCGTGTTGCATAATTATATCTCGTATGTCGTGTCTCATATTAATTATTGAAACTGACGTGTTGTGTGTTGTGTAAATTGTCACCTATTTTCGGGGTGACCTGTGTCGATCCATATGATATTTCCGATCATATGAGGAGCAGGTTGAGTACAGGTTTTGCTTGTTGACGCGATCAGGTTTTGGGCCGCTCTTGGACTCGGAGTCGAGTAGCATAGCATAGACGTAGATATTAGTATGACTTGTATTTATTTATTCAATTTTTTACATTTATATAATTCCCTAAACCATTATTTGTAATAAAGGCTTCTTATTGTATCTCCGAAATAACTACCTCGAGAACCAAGATGGTAACGCTTCAATTATCTTGGCTGGATAATTGGGGTGTTACAAAAGGATTCCAAAATTTGATCATGTTTTCAACCGCGGTTCTCACGTTTATCGATTTCTGAGCTCAGATTTTACCTATCAGCATCAACAGACCCTTGACCGTTTCCTCCTTATAACCATCATCCCAATCAAACGCGCTCCCATCGCTGCCTTCGATTCCTTTCCCCTTACCCGAAGTAGAAACCATCGGATCAAATCTTCCCTATCCCTGCACAAACGATACAACGACAACAATAAAGAAACACAGACACAAACGGAGCCTAATCTGACGTAAAAGGACTTGAAAAAAAGCCTCGAGACAGAGGAGAAAACAAGACCTAAAACTCGACCAAGACGGAAACCATAGGAGAAACCCTAGAAAAGAGTTCGTGTTTAGGTAGCCTCGTCTCTTTAGTATGTCTTAGAGATCTTTTAAGAGAGTATCATTATCTCCACAATATGATATATATTTTCTATGTTATATTCAAGTGATGTTTATAATTTTTATTTATATTTGGCAAAAAAAATATCGTAAAAAAAATTATGAAAATTATATAATCCGATATGTGGTAAGAAAAAATACTATCATTTTCACATATTTTAATTATCATAAAAAATAGAAAAAAAACGTACGAATATTAATAGATAATATAGTAATTGCTCATTATTAAAACGGGTTTGATGTAGAATTAGGTGCGAAAAATATGGTATACTTCTAAGTATATTATTTATCCCACATTGAAAAATAATGTAGGTGTGATGAATATATTAGGTATAAATAGTTGAATATATCATAAAGTGGGTGATCTCATGATTATAAATAAGAGTATCATTGAACTTAGGTATCAATCCAAAATCTTTTGGGTCTCTCAAATATTGTCTTAGAAAGCTTTTACAAGAGTTTGTATTAACGACACGCGTCAGTTACAACAATAAGTTCAATAACATACAAACATTAAGCCTTACAACCTTTTTTTCATTAATAAAGTATTTTATCTTTTATTTATTTGAAAAGGATTTTTTAAACATATGTAAACAAATAACTAGACATTATAATTAAGTTAGTTATCTCGTTGCAACGCATGAGGTGTGACACCTAGTATAATTAATAACTTTAGCTTTTAACATATTTTTGAAAAAATACCAAAAAAAATTTATGTTAAAAGTAGATTTATTTAAACATAGGGTTCATCTCATGAATTTAACCAAACAACTCGTTAAATGTTTAATTAAAACATAATTCTCAAGGTGATGTCTTATTTATTTATTTATTTATTTATTATTATTGTTTTGAGTTAGTCCAAACTTAAATATAAGTCATATTGAGAATCAGGTTATAACCGATGTCAAAGTGAGAATTATTTTAATTCTAACAGCATATTTGGAAATTATGTCTTTACATTCTAATTTCCACTATATCCTTTCGTTTTTGGCAACATAGGATATTATAGTATATGTTTATCATTCCCCATTTTTTATAACTTGTAAATTTTGTTTGGTTTCAGATACCTTGTTTGGTTAAAATAGTTTATTTGACCAAAATTTTAGGTATATTATATTTTGCAAATAGCTTATTTGTCCAAATAAGTTACCTAAAATAAAATGCTACTTAGAGTAGCATTTGAAATTTCAGGTACCTGATCCTAATTTATATTCCTTTTGTGCCCCTTCAATCTATAATATTAAATAGTTATTGTATCCTTTTTTAGTCATTTCATCAAAATTAGATATCTTTCAAGTTAACTTGTCATTTTTATTTATTTATTTATTTATTTATTTATTTATTTATTTATTTATTTACCTCATCAGCTCTTAATTTTCAACTACCTTAGCGGATACCTTTTTTTCAGATTTGAGCTAGTTTTTCAGTTTTCAGATATCTTTGAACTCTCAAAGGTATCCTTTTAAGTTAATTTTACCAAATAAAACCTTAGTATCATATTCTAAATAAATTATAAAATCACCCCATCGTGTACCATCTTATAGGACACTTATTCATACAAAAAAAAGCTTAAAACAATATTGTTAATTTATTTATTATAAATATGTTTTAGTCCATTGCTATTCTGCAAGAAGTAGGGCATACAAATAGACCATGGAGGATGCCTTATTAAGTGCATTAATAATCAGGGTTTTCTATTTGTTAAAAGCCCTGCAATTGGTTCTAATTTCTCCGGCAGTTCCTTGAAGAACGTCGACATTTCCCAATTTAACCATGGCTTTCACGAAACTCTGTTGGAAATGAGCATTACTGGCAGCCATATTTGTAACCATAGTAGTCGTTCGCGGATCATTTGATATCTCCTGATCAATCTGCAAAAGCCCTTTACCAATTCTAAGTTGGTTGTAGTATTCACTATCTAAAGCAAATGATGTGTTCTGGTCTAGGAACACAGAAGGATCCAACTTGGCACTCGATCCACAAATTCCCCTAAGCTTCTTAATCAAAGCACCATTCATAGTCCTATCCGCATGCCCGGACCCTTGGAAGTCAAAAAGCCGGTCCCGGAAAAAGTGGCAATGGGAAGAACCAACGCTGTGGGCACCTAGTAGAATTACCATATCATTCAAGGTTAATCCTTTTATAGCAAAAGCTTGTAGTGCTTGATCAACGGTGATGTTTTGCATTGGCAAATTCGCCTCACTCGCTTTTGAGACGAGCCCATCACGTCGGCCTGTTGGAACGTTGTACCTCTCACCGCCAGATAACAAGACTGCATCTCGAGTCGCCAGAGCTATGATGTCCGCACAAGAGACTGTTTGAGGACACGCTTCTTCAAGCTTGGATTTGATTTTGTCTATTAATTCGAACTCTCTAATGGTTAAGTTTGGTTCCGCTGTTTTCTCTGTTTCCTTATTCGTGCTACTTGGATCTATCAATATTGATGCATCACAACCCTGCATCATAATTAGAAATGTTAGCCTAGGTAGAAAACAAAATAAGGGCAAATTCTTGTTTTAGGAGGACTATTTTCGTTTGAAATTAAAACAGGCTAAATGTTCATCATTTTACGAGAAAATGTAAATATTTACTGATTAAATGTTACCAAACGTTTGAATGATTAAATATTTACTGATTAAATGTGTATGATTGTGTTTGATGGTGGTTGTGTGGGTGGTAGAAGATACAAAATTGCCGGAATTTTAAAATCGGGTCGATTTGCTCATAGTCTCAAACGTTTGGAGGTATATTGCACATATTAAAACGTTTGGGGCCAAATTGCACATACCCCAAAACGTTTGGGGGCAATTTGCTACTTTCCTTTTTTAGTTAAAAAGTGACAACTTTAGGTCTTTAGTTATAACATTTTATCCTTAAATGATTTCTTTCTAGTCTTAACATAAAATTGCCAAAAGCGAGATACTCGAAATTATGAGAGTACGTAAAAATCGCAAGGTATACGACTATAATCTCTCAGTTTCATCCTTTATCTACTAAAAAAATAGACATTCTTAAAAAAATTCCCGCCAAAGTACACCGACATAAATATAAAAATAAATGTTTCTTTCATTAAACAAATCCCTTTATTAGAATAATAATATTTTCATCAAACTATATCATAGTTTCAATAAACTCTAAATTATACTCTTTTAATTAAAATAAAATAAAATAGGTATCAAATTATAAACACAAATTGCTAAATTTTTCATTTGTACTATTATTATGTATAAAACTAAACTATAAACAGCTATTACTAACTTCGCGACAAAAAAAAGGAATTCATTATAATAATTTGATGAAACTGATAAAAGGAAATCATTGACTTTGAGGTATAAAAAAATATTTCATTAAAATACATATTTCATAACATTTTCTCTCAATTAGTTTGAGATCAATTTTGTTTTTTAAATTAAAATATAATGAGGTGAAATATGAAAATCTATAAACTGTCAATTTAAATTTTAAAGGTAATGGATTAAAATATAAATCTTTTATATATACCGTATTTTATTGCGCGAGATCTTGACTAGTATTAATATATTAATGTCTTTTTACATCAACGACCAAAATCTTGATCACTTTCATTACTCAAATTATGCGGACGATGTAGATTATTAAATGGCTGGCTTACCCTAACATAACAATCATGGAAATGCATGCGGATTAATGCCGGAGCTACAGTGTTATTGATCGCATATCGCTGCTGAACGAGCTGTTGGACTATGGCTTCAGCATGGGGACATGCCTGATCGTAAAAGCCAACATGAAGGGCTACACTAAGAGACGGAGTTAACAAAACGAGGAAGATGAACGAAACCACCATCAACTCCATTTTCTGTTTGCCAAAATTGAACCATATGTCCTGATGTTAGTAATAAAGCTTAATAATTACTCCTAGCAAATAAATAAATTAAATAACGAGACTTTTTTTTTTTGGGGGNGTTTAAAGACTCATTTTGCAGCACACAAACCTTGACACTGAACTCGAATGTAATTGCTTGCTCTGATATGATCTCGATTGAAATAGAGGGTATATATATCAAGTATCCTTTCCAGTAATGAAGTTGATTAACAAAAACTCAATTTATAATGAGCTATGGAACAAAGAATGATGATACATTCAATATTTAAATGAGTTGCACAGATGTTCAAAACTGAAATCGGAGATAACAGGAAAGGCGCACTCAACAAGGATGAATTATAGTAGGAAAAGAGCGTATCAAAAAGTGAATAAAAGTAAGTGTCGTTCAGTTAACTTGGCACTAATAAATACATTTCAATCACTGAATTATAGAGGGAATGAATAATATGGTGACTGGTGAGTAGCTTTCTCTTAGGATCGTCTTAAGATAAGACCTCTTAAAACCCTTCTTTCAAGTTAACCTAACTTAAATCAATTGTGAATTAAGACGGAGATAAAGAAGAATGTGGCTAATAACGTTCACACAATTGTAGACCACATTATAAGAGAGGTGCACCCGAGTTTGCAAATTCTAAATTAAAGACGTTGAAAAATAAAAATTACTGTAACTTTAACTCAAACAAACAATTCATTAAAAAGAAGAAAAGTCAGTTGTTGAAATTAGATTTGAATGTTTTCCGAATTGCCCAAATAGATTAGAAAATCAGTTTATACGTAAAATTTTAGCCACCCAAATAGATTAGAAAATCAGTTTCTACGTAAAATTTTAGCCAAAATGAACTCGTTACGCTAGGTGAAACTTTATTGAAACTCAAAGCCCAAGCCTCTCAATATTGTCACCAAATCATCGTATCCCATCAGCATTCCACCATTTTTGTGCCCTTCTTCTCCTCCTCCTCCTTTAACCATTAGTGTAAGAAATATTTGCTTTATCTTTCCCCATCTTTCCAAAATTTCATCTTGAATTTTTAAAAGTAGGTTTTTTAGCAAGTTTGTTGTGGATTTGTTCAAAGGTGTTGACATAAGTAAGTCAGAAGTGGGCATTTACAAGATTGACAATAATTTGAAGGATTGAAGTGCTAAGAATGTAGAAGTGATAGGTTATTCCGTATTACATCCTTTTTTATGTGTTTTTTATGCTAGGATAGGAAATTTTGAATGAAAAGTTGATAGCTTTGTGTGTGGTTCCTTATTTTATTTGAGTAAAGATGATAATTTTATGTCTATCATTTTAAATCGATATTGGAATGTTGTGATGTGATTCTTGTGGTTCATATGTTTTTTTTATTTTATTTTATTTTATTTTTTTGGCAGTCGTAAAGAAAGTTTTTTACAAACACATTGCTCGCTTGTGGTTCATATGTTGTTGGATATGGTATTATTGTCAGTTTTGATGTTGGTTTGAAGGAATGTTGCCTAACAATACTCCTGACATTGAATTTGGGTAAAGAGATTTGTAATTTGTATTAAACTTGTGATGAAACCCTTGCTTACGAATGTTGAATGACTAATGTGACCAATAAGTGAGGAATGATGTTTACACATTGAGTTTAATGTTGGTATAGAGTCTAATATGACCATAATAAATTTCAGAAATTAACATTTGTCATAAATTTATCATTTTTTAAATAATTTCAAAAATTAATTATCTTTCCAAAAGAAACACTTTCATATTAATATAATTAATTAAAATTCTCAGAAAATTTAATATTTCAAAAAATTAATATCATATTTCACTATACAAAATCAATAACCGCAAACTAAATTTCATTAGGGTCGGGAATATCGAAAACTACATTTTTAAACCCAAAAAAATGCTTATTTCAAGGCCTAAATGGTCATTTTTAGCCAAAATCCGAATACTTTGCTTTGCAATCTTGCTCACAATGTTGTCTCTAAGAAAAAAAAACTTATCGGTCTAATCAAAATTAGTGTCCAAAACTGGGCAGAATGCTAAAATTTAGTTGTCGCTTGCATGCATCTAAATTTTTTGATGATCAAGATCAAATCTTTTCAATTGAACTACATGCAACTCAATTTTTATTATCATCAATGCTAAAAACTAGTAGGACTAATAAGTTTTATCTACATGCACGTCAATAGATGGTACAAATTAATCAAGCAAGTTCCAAACTTAATGCATTCTAACCAAGCTTGAGCATATGAGATACTTTCATACCAATTGATAGGACGTCTAATTCTAATGGCGTAATTAATTAGGCAAGCAAAAAAGATCATTCATATAAGCTCAAACTTAAGTTAGATGTTTATACCTTTGTAGGGTGATTTCCACCGGAATCGTTGTAGTGATGATAAGATCTTTGAGCCCCAAAGGTTGCCCCTCAATTGAAGTCTACTAGTACCCGTTTGTATGTTTTCTCTTAGTTTATTAGAACCCTTAAAGAGAGTGTATAGAACTTGCGCAAGAAAACAATCACCAAGAACAATGGAAGAAAAGTGAGAGTTTTTCTCTCTCCTTTTTACGGTTTTTAGTGTGTGATATGTGTTTACTCACTTGTTTTTGCTGCACATAAATAATGCTTATGTCAAACATAATCATTACATAAGTGGCCAATCAAATAGCATACAAAAAGGAGTAAATGCATGCTCATTTGATTGCCATTTTCACACTTGTGCATATGTAGACTTCTCACGGCATATTTCGTATTTGTTTTCAGTTTATATACTTCTACTCCATGAATTCCACTAAATTAGTATTTTCTCCTATTTTATTTGATAGACCTTATACGTTAAATTTAATCCTTGAATTTTCCCTTGTCACATATGTCTATCCAGTTATTTGTTAAAGTTATATTACAATTTAATACATTACTATTAAAGTTTGTACTCCGTATTTGTCATAGTTGATTTTTAATTTATTTGCAAATAGATTAATCATATGTCATCGTTGAAGCATATCTCTTGTATAAGACGGACTAATTTAATGTCTACTTGATAGTGTTTGAGATGAATAACCGAGTAATGATATGTTATAGTTGATATATAATTTATTTTTACCAATGTTTTTTTTTTTTTTTTTTTTTTTTTTTTTTTTTTTTTTTTTTTTTTTTTAAAAAAAATTTAGGAGCATTTAATTTCAATTGATTTAGATGACATGTGAAATGGAAAGCTATTTAATTGATCCGTTCTCTCATTTATAAAGTAAGTATGTAACTCTTTGTTATTATTGGTTAACTATGTAATGTTCTCTAATTAATATTGTAACACCCCAATTATCCGGCTAAGATAATCGAAGTGTTACCATCTCGGTTTCCCAATGAAGTGTTTCAGAGATACAATCAAGAAACCTTTATTATAAATAACGGTTTAGTGAATTATATAAATATAAACAAATGAAAAAATGTGAACTATACAATCACAAGTCGACTACCATCTATGTCATCTATGCTATGCTACTCGACTCCGAGTCCAAAGTGCGGCCCAAAACCCAATCGTGTCAACAACCAAAACTTGTACTCAACCTGATCCCCATATGATCGAAAATATCACATGGATCGACACAGGCAACCCCGGAAATAGGTGACAATTTAAAAAAAACACACAACACGTCAGTTTCAATAAATAAAATGAGACACGACATACGAAATGTGATTATGCAATACGACAATGAAATGCATGTGACACCACCTCCAACCACACCACACTGGTACCGGGACACATCCAAATGTACCCACAACCCGGTGACGGCACCGGAACACCGTCCATCAAAATAACCCGGACCACAGCCCGTAAAAAGGTACTTCAGACACACCGGTGGTATCGGGCCCGAGAGCACTCGGATCCCCTGCTAGACGACGTGACTCAACCTCACGTGTCCCTCCATAACTCAAGCCATTAATGTGTACATCCCCTCGGAGTGGGAAACTCCGAGAGGCGACCCGAGCGTGAGTAGGCCTCCCAACCGCCTCACGTCTCCAAAACAACGAGTAACACCACCGTACACCGCCAACAACCTCCACGGACATATGTGACAAAATATGCATGTCAACACAATAAATGCAAGATACCACTCAATATGCCAATTGTCGACTCATCATGATACACGGTCCTAATTACGATATGAATACCAATTCCTCAATATTACCAATGTCATGAAATATATTTCCAAATAACATATGAATTACAATAAACACGTCATAATGCAATGCCAATTAATAACGACTTATAGACCATCCAAATACATATATTGAAACCGAATAGGATTAACCTATATTTTAGCATACTCCGTAAGCAATCCAATCAAACAATATTCCTCCGTAAAAACCGTCACCTAAATAAATACAATTGATACACACAATTACTAACTAATCTAATTACTAGTATAATTATATGATTTAATATAATTAAACTCAAATCCTCACTCAATTACTCGCCAACCACATGGTTCAAATCCCGACTCATATCTAATACACGATATTTAAAACTGACAACCACACATACAAACACACGGTTTAAACCGTGTGCTTGAGCCACCAAAACGGCCCTCGAAACAACCCCACTTCCATGGCCAACGACCACCATATCCACCACCACCGTGGTCCACCTTCTTCCATCTGACCACGGTGGCCAGCCACCACGGCAGCAGCAAACAGT
The DNA here is from genome assembly GCA_009801015.1 of Silene noctiflora. Classification (NCBI taxonomy): domain Eukaryota; kingdom Viridiplantae; phylum Streptophyta; class Magnoliopsida; order Caryophyllales; family Caryophyllaceae; genus Silene; species Silene noctiflora. The sequence goes on along the minus strand of VHZZ01000557.1, from coordinate 22,817 downwards.
GACGACAACAACGACCTAACAACAACAACACACATACACTAGACACACCCATAAACACCACCATACATACTCAACCCAAAACCGCCACCACCATTAAGCACCACCACCACGGTGGTCACGGCTTGACGCCACTGACCAGCACCACCACACGGCCACCATCAAACAACACCAGCAGTAGCGACACCAACCAACAATAGCACGCAACATACAACTACACACACACAACCCGACACCCCTCCTTTAGATCCACTTTTCTACCACCAAACACCACCTAAACTGCCTCCCACGACCACTAATATACTCCCCACCCTACCCTCAACAACCATCACCCAAACCTCCCCCAATTCAGCCACGAATCCGACTCAAAAATCCGTCTTAAGACATGTTCAAAACAGCCTACACAACCCTAATTAAACTCGATCACATCCGATTATGGGTGGTCAACGACGGTCAAATGACGGGTCAAAGACGGTCAAAGGTGAGTCGGGGTCAAGGCGGGTCGATGCTATAAATTAAAGAATATAAAAACTAGTATAAGACGGTCTTACCTCAAGATTTGAGATGAAGGGACAAAATGCTCCTTTCTCTCTTTTCTCTCTTCCTCACTTCTCATTGTGTGGTGGAAAAATGAAGTAGTAGTATGGTGGGTTGAGGTATATATAATGGTAAAATAGTAGGTGGAAGTGTGTGTGTGTGTGTGTGTGTGTGTGTGTGTGTGTGTGTGTGTGTGTGTAATTGGGATCCGGTGAGAACCACCAACATTATGAGAACCATGAGAACTCCACCTTAGGATATTTTTTTTTAAAAATAACGACATATTTGGACTCAACATAGAATTTTATGGCTAGATAACATATTTTTTGGTCCAAAAAGTATAAATTATTGACGGAAATCGAAGCGAAATACATTTTGTTAATTTTTCATGCACCGGCTACTCATTTTCATGTTTTTAAGARTTTTAATGCACCTAGAACTCGTTTTCGTGCATCTAAACCCCGTTATTTTCATGCACCTAGTACTCAGTTTCGTGCATGTAACATTTTTCATGCACCTAGTATTTGTTTTGGTGCATCTGTAGTCGTTTTACTATACCTAATTGTATTGTTGTACATTAAGTTTTTAATTTGCTATTAAAATCGAAAAATTCTATTTTTCTATACTAAAGAATGTGTTTGAATAAACTAAATTAAGGGTAAATGATCCATCAAAACTTTC
>VHZZ01000556.1:192779-219444 GCA_009801015.1 Silene noctiflora | reverse complement strand
TTTGAAACCCATCCCCGCCCCATGACCCATCAAATCATTACCCGCACCCGCCCCAAGTGGGGCGGGTGTGGGGCGAGACCCGCTAAAACCCGCCCTGCTGACATCCCTAAGGTCCGTCTATTGTTCATTTTGGGAAAAACACCACATTTATCAGAATAACTTTTTGTATTAATTAAAAGGTGATACCTATAACAATGAAAAGTCTAACTACATACTGCAACTATATATGACCTTGATTTTTTGGACTTAATTTCAGCTTTTTTCAGCTCATCAGTTCAGTTCAGTTTCATTCATTTTACTTTACTTCACTTCAGCTCAGTTCGGCACCATAAAGTTCAATTCAGCTCTTTTCAGCCAAAATGAACACGACCTATATCCCTTAATATTGTACAACTATATGTTTTCGAATGACACAACTTTTATATTAAATAGAGTAGTAATTCAACGGTCATTAACTACATCAACCCCAAAATTTTGTTACATTTCGAATTCAACATAATTGAACTTTTTGATCAACTTAAGTTTATATTGTTATAGATGAATCTATTGGGAGTCCCGTGCATCGCACGGGCTTCCAACTAGTTCTTATTAAAGACGAGTTGAAGACGGATAGTACCTCTTTCACAATCTCGTGGGGTGCTCCATTCCTCCCCACCCCCACCCCCACCCCCACCCCCACCCCCACTTGCCTTATTGTGAGAGAGATACTATCCGTCTTCAACTTGTGATGAATAGCGCTCGTCACAAGCAAGACGCTTTGCAAAATTATTATACACGGAGTTACTATGAAATTAGCAACTATAATAAGTCTGGTCTAGTAATAATTTAGTTTTAAATTTTATTTTGATAATTTTATGTATTTTACGGAAAAAAACTGACATACTCCCTTTATTTTCCTATTTTCTTTCCATTTGCTTTATTACGGTCTCCAAAGCGTACCTTTGATCGTTCTTTCGACATCTATATGTTGATTTTTTTTGTCGAATTTTTTGTTTAGAAAATGTCTTGATATTAATCGTAAATATTTTAGTTTTATAAATAAATAGTTTTTATTCTTCAACTTATTTACGGTTGAACTTTGACCTCTGATAAGCAAATGAAAAGAAAATATTAAAAATGGAGGGTTAGTAATTCTCCCTTATAACGTGTATATCCGCCACAAGCTTGTGACGAGTCAAGTATCACTCACATAGGTAGATAAGACAAACTTAAGAGTGGCTAGGACATCACAAATGAAGTATCTTTATTTTTCCAAGTGAAGTTTATTTGACCGTCATAAGTTTGTGATGGATATTACCCGTCACAAATGAGAATTTGTGTTATAAAATACTCCCTATTGAGTTGTCAAAAAAAAAATGTCAAAAGACTACATAATTACATTTATCATCGTGTATTAGACTACTGTTTTAGTGTTATGTTATTAGGATCATACTCCATCCTATTCACTATTTTCTTCCCTATTTCCTTAAACGGATTATTCAGGTTTTCTTCCCCTTTCCTATTTTGGTAACTTATACTCTTATTTTATTCATCTCTCTTCTATCACCAAACCCCACCCAACTCTTTTACTTCTATTTTATTCATTTTTTAATGTTTATGACCCACAATTTCTTATTTAACTCATAATTATTCCTCCATCTCTCCTATCTACAAATTCCACCAAACTCCTTTATTCATATTCTATTATTTTCCTTAAATATTGTGTCCATATCAAAGGGGAAGAAAACAATGAATAGGAGGAAGTATTTGTTATAAAACCGTCCTATAAAAGAGCCGCGGCTTCTACAGTTTGCCTCGTGTCTCATTTGGGTTCAAATAAAAGGTCATCATCCAGAAGGACTAGAAGACCACAAGCACTATTTTCCTCGGTTTTTGCCTTTAAGGAGCGAGTAGAAAATGGGACGTCGGCTGGTTAGACAAAAAACTCATCCCAAAATATTTAATATTTAAATAATGACGGGATCCTACGAGGTTTTCCAGCCCACAGATGCGATGTTCTCCCCATCTCGGTTGTCTCACCTTTTGTTTATTTAGCAAATTGCTCATGTATAAAGTTGTCGGACATATACTCCTCTCAATAGTTTACATTTATTTTATTTTATTAGGGAAAATCGATTAAATGTAAATTATTAGCCATAACAGATGAAATATATATTATATGAAGCGCGAGGCAAGTTAATGTATAGAATCCTTTTAAGTTTGTTTTTTTCAATTACATGGTAAAAAATCGAATCCCCCACCACATCAACCAACTTTGGTAAAAATTCTCTCCCATGCCGCCCTAGTTTATTGAGAGTATACATTTCTATAACGACCCAAATTAAAACAACATAAACTTATTTCAAATTATAAACTATAAATAAATAAACTTAATAAAACTAACCTGATTGATGAACTGACTACTTAAATTCGAGATTGATTCCCCGACTTGGCCTAAAACTCAAAATATTTTAGTCAATCTAAATTAACTCCCTCAAAATTACGCCATAATAATGCGTCCAAAGTTCAATACAAAGTCCTAAATAATATAACTCGAATACAAACAAGCATATTTGAAATGATATGAATTTTTTTCTTCAACAACCTTCTCGCCTAGTCTATATCAAATATATTTGCGTAATACTAACAAACATATTCGAAATGACATGAATATTCTTCGTATAATATCGGTAATTGTCTTATCATCATCATCAACTATGTAGTTTTAAAATTAACGCGAGTATTATCATCTTAAACAAGACCACTTGTTCGCACAATAAAACCTAAAACGGCTTTACACGAGACAAATTGGGTGTATTTATGCTAAAATTGACACTAGGCAATATAATTAAGGTAATCTTAATTAGGGACCCACAAATACAACCACACAAGTATAAATAGCCGTGAGATATTTTTTCTTGTGTTCTTCTATCACCTTCTATACCTCTCTACGGGGAACACATTCTTTCTTCCTCTCTCTCCTCTAATTCTTCTTCCATTTTACTCGGTAAGTTAAATTCTTAACATTTCCTTGCTTTATTTTTACCATTCGATCTTTTACCGTTTCAGTTTCACGATAATTACCGCTCTTCAGTTGATTTCCGATTTCCCCCATTTTTAGGCGTGATTTTAACGCGGAGATCATCAATTCTCGATCACAATTTCGTTTTTGTCTAAATTTATTATACAGTTGGTCTCTCTTAAGACGGACATATCCGTATTGCAAATTTATTATGCATTTTCGGTTGCTTTTTTGTTCAATAGTTTCCGGTGTCTTGAATTATACTCGTTTAATTATTTAATTTTGAAATGATTTTGCTACAGTGGAATCGGTCCATGAGCGAAAGCCGAAAAATGTGCGCCTCTTTTCAAGTCATTTTTATACGTTTGTTCAAAATTTTGGACAAATAAATTGAACAAACGAATGGAAATAACTCGAAAGGAGTAACTTTTAGTCAATTTTCGATTTTTTTTTTCCTAGTTTAGCCTATTACATTGTTATCTAGTGGAATTTTTGGTTTCGCCACTGCTTTCGAGCGAAACGTGTTCAAGTGTTTGTTTCTAGATTTTACCTTACAAAGTTGTTCTCCCTATGTTAGATTCATTTTATTTCTTTCTGCAATGCGTGCTATCATTTTTTCGAGTAAAATCGCCTTTTTTAACTGATTTGTGCTTTCCTAACAGGGAGATTGGGAATTGGTTGAGAAATGAGTATGAATTTATCTTACCACATGAAATATAGTCCTCTATTGCTGGTAATTTGTCATGTTTATAGTTTTTATCTTAAATTATTGTTCTATACAAGCTCCTTTTACATAAAATTGTGTAAATTGTTGACGATCTTTGGCTTTTGTGCTTGCATGTGTATGTTGAAGGTAACTGAGATGAACTATGAGGAGTGCAGGCCTCTTGGAATTCGAACACAAAGCGTACTTGGTGTTTACCAGGTAATTGCTTATTGCATTGCCTTTTCCTTTTGTTCATCTTGTAATATGGATTATAGTACACATTAACTTGTTCATTGCTTTATGGTATATGGTATATGCAAGTTGGCATTTTAATATGAATGATGTCAGTTTATTAATCTAGATTCTACTATTGCAATTTATACACACATAAAATATCAATGGAATTTAATTTAGACTTTACCTTATACTCTTCTGTGATTAAATGGCTCCAATTATGAGGGGAATTTTACGCTTATTTGATTTACTTTTGGTTAGGGTGTGACATTTTGGTGTATGTCGAGAATCCCTAGTGGTGTGTTTGGATAGATGGATTTGGAGAGAGGAAAATGATGGAGACTAGGGGATTTAAAATCCTTTGTTTGGATAGCAAGTAAGGGTGGAGGAAAATGAAGGGGGTGGGATTTGGACGGATCTATATTCCCTTCTTCAAGGCAAATCAAAATCTCTCCACGGAAAGGTTCGGAGGGAAATTGTATCAAAACACCCACACCCAATTCCCCCTTCCCTTCCATTCGTTCCTCTTCCTCCTCCTCCCTCCCCTCTCTTTCCCTCCTATTTTGGTATCCAAATAAGCCCTAGAAGTTCCTTTGCGCGGCCTTCTCATAGGTGTACTTTCCACTTGAGGGTGGAGACCATTCAATTTGCCATTGAAGGCAAGTTATATCCTGGTTATGTAAGAATTGAGTGCCAGATGGAGTAACAAATTGAGAAATAGAGATTAAGAGAGTAATATTGATAGGAATAGGTTATAAGATATCATATATGATTAGTTATTATAGTTAAGGTAACGGTAGGACTTCTCCTTATACTATAAATGAGGTAATTGTATTCATATTTACAACAACGAAATCAATGCAACTACTACTCTAAACTTATACTCTCTCCTAAATTTTGAACATGTTATGGTAGAATTTTGCTTTCTAGTTACTATTAAATAGAAAATGCTTGTGTAGAGCGGGTATTAGGGTTTTCTTCAGTTCCGTGCATACACGATTTGCCGTAACTTGTTAGATGAGGAGGCAAATTTAGAGCTGAGTGAATCATATGGTTCTTCATGGCTGGATGGTTTTAGGGTTGCTGAATTATTGAAACTAACATTCAGTGCAATTGTTGTTTTGGTAAAAGTTCACCTCATGATTATTTGTGGGTTAACTTGTCACTTTACATATATTAGGTTGTGGGTTAACTAATTGCAAGGTAGAAGAAAGATGAATGCAATTATAAAAACAATGTGGGATGCATCTTTGTCTGGAATCTTTGATGTGGAAAATTTTAGACATGATTAAAACTAGGGAAACTTTATAGTGCCAAAAATGTATTATCCGGCTTTGTTGTGATTATTAGAACCTAACAGCTAGTTGACGTTGAGTCGATTCAGATACAAGAATGGCTATAAATATGATTAAGGTGATGTTTAGTGAACAGGGAAATGGCGGATTAGAGAATGAAGTATCTTGATTGATGATTTTTGGGTGTCGTAGTGTCTCAGACTCTCAGTGTCTTGTGTTGTATTTGTTACGGAATATAGTCTTCTATCTTTTGTAGATCGAGTCAAGCGATCTTTAGTTCGTAGTTTTTAGCTATTGAGTGATGCTATTGCCACCATAGGCCCCCTATTAGATTAGCCTTTTTGCATTAACAATAAGATAATTTTTTTCGACAATTGTCTAAGGAACGTAGTGATTATTGAAGAGGATCTAGGAACGATTTATTTTGACTATTTCAGTTTCAAACTTATATCTCCTATTTCCGACCGCTTATCAACAATTTTTCATTTTTTAGGGACATACTCTTATCTTCAGAAAGATACTTAAAGATATTTTAGCACTGCCTCCATCTTCTTATTCTTCTTCCACTTAAGCACTTCACTAATTTAGTGGTTGATTTAGAACTTTGAGGATTCAATTTTTTGTCTCTTAGTTATGTTTGTCGTCAACTTGGTTTGTCATTGGACTTTCCTCCGTTAAATTTTTTTTTCGTTAAGAAAGATTACAATCTTATAGATATCCCTTTGGGCTTCCTTACACTTCAATTTGGAAGTGCAATGCTCGACCAAAATCTCGTTTCTGAGTTTGGGCCATAACAAAAGGAAAATTAGTGCATAAGAAAGGCTTAAGAGTAGAAGCTTCAATTTGGTTGATCCATGTTCTTTGTGTGGGTGGTTAACATGAAGTTTTTGTTGATCATCTTTTGGTGTTTTGTACTATGGTCATTTCATTGTGGCGCTTATGTTATATGTCTTCGAACTATATTTGGTTAAACCCTCACATGGCTAAAGGTTTTCTTTCCGCTTTGAAGAGAAGGATGAGACATGGTTGGATTATCGATTTCTTAAAATGGGTTCCCTTGGTTATTTGGTGGTTGATTTGAAAGGAAAGGAATCATCTTGTTTAAGTGACATTATTACTTTTACATATTAACAATTTCAATACCGTATTTTGGGATATTTTATTGTCCGAGTTAGTGCTCCATCTCATTGACACTTATCTTTGCTCTCTTTTCAATAAGATCACTTGTGTAGTTTGAGAGATTAATCCTCTTCCTCCTTTTGTAGGAGACACTCCGTGGTGTCTTTTAGCTACCCTATTACTTCTAAAAAAACACGTAGCGTAAATAACCTCCAAATAAATCGATTTTTTCAACCCGAACCCGAAAGATACCCGAATCCGTTTTGACTCGTAAATAATGGGTCAAATCTCGGTCGGACCCGACCGTTGGGTGAAGACAATATATCTTCCTTAAAATACATAATGTCAAATAGGTATGGACGTATAAAATTTTGAGGAAAAATATGTATATATGCGGTATGTCACGTCATCACCTCGAATCACATGCCACATCATCACCTCAAAGTGTGACACGCCGTCACTTTAATCATATTACGTCGGCTCGTCTTCCACGTCGCCACGTCATCACGTCATCACCTCGGGCCACATGCCACGTCATCACCTTGAAGTGTGTGCCACACCATTACTTTCACTGTTTCACATCGAACCGCATTCCACGACAGCATTGCCACGCCATCATCTCGGATCACAAGTCACGTCATCACCTCGAAGTGTATGCCACATCGTCACACATCGTCACTTTCTTCACATTACGTCGAACCGCAATGCCACGTCGTCATCACCTCGGTTCACAAGCCACATCAACACCTAAAAAAGTAAGTCCCTGTCACCAGGGGCGGACCCAGAAGTTAATCTTTGGTGTAGCAAAGAAAATTTGACGATCGAATACCGTTAATACGACTCACTTTTATGTATGCTTTATATATTATCCTTTTAAATTTTGGTTCTTTACTATTTCTTTCACGATAAAGTTTGTAATTAATTACTTCCCCGTCCCGGTTATTTGTTGTCCTATTTCATTTTAGGGTGTCTTAGTCAATTGTTGACATTTCTATTTTAAGAATACATTTGATGACTAATTTGATCCCACACCTGACTTTGTCCACTTGTCATTTAACAATTGGTCTCCTCCTATTTTCTTGGTCTTTATGCCAAAGAAGGAAATATTTTACTTGTAGATTTATGATATCTTAACAAAATAAGATTAAAACTAATTCAAACTCCAGATACACAACAATTAAGTTTATGTAAAAAAGAAGAAAAACAAACAATAACTATTAAAAATCACTTACTAATCTCAAATCGACTAATTAAATGAGCAAAATGACGGTCTAATTGAATTTTTTTCCTTTGATCAGTTTTAATATAATAGTACATATTATTTATTTATTGATTACTTTCTTCCTTCTAGAATTTGGAAAAAAAAACCAACTAATAAGACAACAAAGATTAATGAGTTAGTAAATGAAACATAATAGCGCGTCATTAATGGTGAAATGCTATGCGAATTGAGATTTACGAGTAAATGAGATTATAAAGAGGAAGCATGATTACGCGAGAAACAATGCCATTTAATGACTAATTAATACATGACTTATGGTGTAGCAAATCTTTATTTTCTCATTAAATTTCTTGGCTTTGATGTAGCAATTGCTACACCATGCTTGTATATGGGTCCGCCCCTGTGTGTCACACCATCACTTTCATCATATTACGTTGGACCGTACTCCACGTCAGAACTGCCACATTATCACCTCGGATCACATGCCACATCATCACCTTGAAGTATGTACCACACCGTCACTTTCATCGTGCTACGTCGAACCGGGCAGTCCACCACCTCATCCCATCATCCCAGATCACATGCCGCGTCATCATTGTCATCTTATTTGAGTCTCACTATCGTTCTTAGCGAGTGAGGGTAATGATGATGATGACGATGGTGATGGTGATGGTGATGGTGATGGTGATGGCGAGAATGGTGACAATTAAGTTGACTAAGATGAGCAAGATGAGCCAAAACATATAAATAGTAGGAATTACGATATAAAAGAAGTTTTAAAAAATGTCATCCCATGAACCCGAAAACCTGTATAAACTTACCGGTATTTTACCCCGACCCGAAATAACCTGAATTCGAACTACCCGACCCGTAACCCGCCCTTTCCTCTTGTTTGACAAGTCTAGTATAAACTTAAACCTAAAATCAAGTGCTAGGAGGATCTAAGGGATACATACCATCAAATAAACATCTAGGTGAAATGAGGAAGAAGTCGAGTAATAAAGAAAAAGAGAGATTTATAAGTTGGGAAAATGTAAAAGCATGAGGAGTACAAGGAAGCTGGGAGGGATGACAAGTATACTAGGAGCAAGGGTAATAAGAAATTGTATGCAAGATTAGAAACGGGAGAGGGAGAAAAGGAAATTTATAAACTTGCTCAGAAGAGGGACAAGAAGACGTGATATAGGTAGAGTCAAATGTGTGAAAGATACTTATTTCAAAATATAGGTAAGAGAGAGAGAGAGAGAGATAGAAAAAAATAGATGGAGGAAGTATTTTGATAATCTATTCAATGGGCAATAACAACGGCAATAAAAGAGACGAAATCGAAGAAAGCGGAAGGACTAGATTACATACCTATTGAAGTGTGAAGATGTTTAGGAGAGAAAAGACTCCGAATGACTTAACAATGTTCTTTAACAAGAGTTGGAAAAGTAAAAGGACGTTTTCATCACGAATGAATGAAAACTGAAGAGTACTTTGATACCGTTGTTTAAGAATAAAGGTGATGTTCAAGAGTGTTCTAACAACCTTAGATTGAAACTATGGGAAAGAGTGATTCTGCAAAGACTCGGGAAGAAAGTGAGGATGCACAAGATCGATAATGGACACGATTTATCTTATGAGATAATTAATGAATAACTATTGGGATAAGGAGGATTCATATATGGCCTTCATTGATTTATAGAAGGCGTATGATAAGAGTATTAAGACAAGTACTTTGTTAGGCATTAAGAAAGAAAGGGGTGTCGCACAAATATATTAATCTTATAAAAGACATGTACGAGAGAACCACTATAGGTATACAAACTACGAACTTATGTTGTGGGGAAGACAAAAGAGTTCCCTATTACAATGGAGTGCATTAAGGTTCTTTTAATTCTTTGCTCTTTTCAATTATTATGGACGAATTGACGAGATTGATTCAAGAGGAGGTTCTATGGTGCATGATTTTCGCAAACGTCTTGATTGATGAAACAAAAGATGAAGTTGAAAGGAAATTATAACTTTAGAGCAGTTGTCAGAATCTTGGCTTTACATTAAGCACAAAGAAGATTGAATATTTGGGTGTAGGTTTAGTAGAAATAGGGTTAGGGAGGCAGGGGTCGAAATAGGGTGATAGTTCATGGTTTCGACTTTTTTAGATATTTAGGAATTTAGGATCTATTATCCAAAGTAAATGGAGAATTGGATGAAGATGTGACACATAGAACAAGTGCCACGAGATTTCTATGTGAAATTTCTATTTGGCTATAAAGCATGGACAATTGGACATATACAAAAGATGCTTATGCTTTGTTAGATGTGTAGGGAGAGCACTAAGAGGTACCAGTTAGGACGATTAAGTAATGGGATTGAATAATATTGTTTGGATATTGTTTAGAGAAATGACATCCAAATTCGTTGCTAAAGTTATGTGATATGCTGGCTGTCGTTATCGATGCTCCAAACAAGGGTAAATTCTTGTTGAAGAACATGCTTTTTTGCTCTATAGGAAACTCATCTATTTAGTTAGCATCACATACTACATAACATTGATGTGCATACCCTTACTCCCTAACTCATTAAATCCTACGAAAATTAAAGAACAAAGTTATCTATAAAGAATAGCTAACACGAAAATTAGAACAAGTGTAGTAGAGTTACACTATTGTGTACGGAAGTTCGTAATGAACGTGGGAAATATGCGGATTACTATGTTTAGATATTTTTATTTTGTCATTTGTATTAATTCTTCATCATGCCATACTTTTAACACTTGGCTCTTACCTTTAGAAGTATGTCCTCTTCCAAATTTTATCATGTCGTCTTCTTAAATTTATTCGTAATCATGACAAGGAGTTAGGGTAGGCCCTTACGCGTTGACCGTTGGGTCAAGACAATATATCTTCCTTAAAATAGACAATGTCAAATAGGTATTGACTTATAAAATTTTGAGGAAGAATATGTATATATGCGGTATGTCACGTCATCACTAGAGGTGGCAATTAGGGCCGCGGGCCAGTGGGCGGCACGGCACAGCACGGGAACTAGCCCGGCCCGGCACGGCACGGCACGGTGGTGTTTTCGAGGAGGCACGAGCACAGCCCGAACGTGCTTGCAGCGGGCTACGACGCGAATTTTCAGAAACCTCCGTGCCCAGGCACGGCACGGCCCAGGCACGATGGAGCACGACACGAACCAGGCACGCGGGCCTGGCCCGGCCCGGCCCAGGAATAGGCACGAAGGGCTGAAAATGGCTGTTGAAATATGGCTGTTGGGGAAGGTAGCCATTGAAGTTGTTTTGTTGTTGGCATGCTGCTGCTGCTTTATTGCGTTTTATTTTTTTATTATTTTTTTTTCTCTAATACTTTCCAAACTCTATAAATACCAMCTTAATTCAATTCATTTCTTCACAATTCAATATTTCAATCCATCTCTTTTTCTCTTCTACAATTCTACTAATCTTAATTCTTATAAATTGAAATATTACAAGTTACAATATAATTTATAAATACCACCCTCTGACCGGATCAAGTTGTTAAAATCGAGTAAATAAAAAATATAATTAATTAAGTACATTCATTATTAATAAAATATATATTAAAATCTTAATATTCATAATTTATTAAACAAAAAATACCAAAAAAAAATTAATTAAAAAAAAAAAATTAAAAAAAAATTCAATGAACATGGCCCGGCCCATGGACTAGGCACGAAAAGCCCATGGGCCAGGCACGAAAATTGCCGTGCCATTAGCGGGCCACGGCGTGGGCTGGGGTTATTGGGCCTGGGACGACACGGCCCATAAAGCCCTATACACGTGCCTGGGCCGGGCCAAAATGAAGAGAAAGCACGATGGGCCGGTACGCGGGCTGGCCCAGCACGGCCCACTGCCTACACTAGTCATCACCTCAAACCACATGCCACGTCGTTACCTCAAAGTGTGACACACCGTCACTTTCAACATATTACGTCGACCGTAAATAAACTAATGTATAGAGTAACTGGAATGTAAATAAACGATTTAATAAATCAATTAAGAAACTAACATATCAACGACAATAAATAAGGTCATGGTAGATACTAATGTATAGAGTTTAGGGGTACACCATAGAATTTTAAAAATGTAGGGGTACGCCGTTGAAAACCGAAACACTCTTAAAATAAAGCTAATACTTAAATAAATACAAAAATAAATATAAGTGTTTATCGTTTGAGCTATTGTAATTGAACCAGAACAATTTGTCAAGGAAATATGATGCATTTACATTTTCAAAATTGTTTCCAATTTTTTTTCCCTCGTCAACTTGTCCAAGCCTAATTGTAAAACCCAAATTTCATTTCAATTATTCAATTCTATGATTCTACGATTTTAGTATCCATAATAGCTTGACCGATCCTGATTCCACGATTCTATCCATGGTTATAGAATCTTATAATCCTGTTCATTTGAAAATTTCTGGAAGTGTTTGATCTTTGAATTTACTCGGTATGTTTTTACCAAATAAATACTAAAATTTAGTAAGTTTGACGATCCTACCAATTTGATGATGCTCACTCCATCGATTCAAAGTACAATCGCGATCCTAACAACATTGTTCATAACAATTAGGATGATGAATGATAATTGTAATTTTTTATTGTGTGGTGGAATACCCTTATAATTCATGTTTTGGTTAATAAAACTTCGTTGCCAATCGCATGCCTTTCATAACGCTTTTTTTTTGTCGCTTTCAAATGGCAAGGAGTCGTACAATCGAGAATTTGGTCCAAAAAGCCTATTGAAAGATATCACGGTGAAACTAAGAAATTAAAATTTCAAGATATATAGATATTTTGAAGAGCTTTAGAGACATTAATCAGACTCTGCTAAAATCGCCGCACCCTTACCATCTTTTGGTTGCCACTCGTTTGATCACTGAATACACGGAGGAACATGAACACACATATTTCAATTGATCGTCTTTATAAACATTTGGACAACTTGTGCAAACAATGGACTTAAATGGTCGTGATAAGAGAGCCACTTATTACCCTTACACTTTGGAGCTCTTGCCCTTCTTTTCATCTTTTGAATGAATCACATGTTCTCCTAGCATATGGAAAATTAGGAATATGTTAAAAGCCATAACATTATAATATATTTATGTAAAGATGTACGGTTCACAAAGGATGTGTCACACTCTTTCTTTGTATGTGTATTTCGTAAAGTAGACAAGCGACCTCATAGACCAAAAATTAGGTAAACCAAACCCTACTCGACAAGACACGAGATTAAGCCATTAAACCAATAATGATAACCTTATTTGACGGGAAATGTCCGGAACTGACCTGACCGATATTTCTACTCAACCCCCTAAATGCCCTAGATGATTTCCTTAAGAATGGTTGAAATAAGGCCAAATTGGCGTTTATCTTAATTGTTTTCACTTACAACAAAAATAAATACATCTATGAATGGTTTTAACATGAAATTATCTATTTAGAATTAAAATAACTTGTCCAGTCACTAGTCACTCAAATTAACTCACTCGAATTGGACCCGACAAAACTAACCCACGCAGAACCAACATGACCTGTCACCCGATGATTCCAAAATTAGAACTTGTTATTTATTGACTCGCTAAACCCCAAATCCGTCCGATATACCCGACAGACACCCATCCATGAGTGACCTGATTATCACCTCGCATTAATTCATTCTAACAATTATTTACAATTGTACGTAGTCCCTCCTAGTTTATCTTTTCTTCCTATTTCCTATTTTTCTTTTCTTCCATATTTCCTTATTTTGACATATAAAATGATACATGGTTGGACAAAAATTCCCCATTCACTCATCCTCTCTCCTAAGCCCCTAGTTCTCCTCTTCAACATCCACCCACCATAAGAGCAACTCAGCCGCTCTCCCTCCTCCATCAGTCCTCACCCCCACCACTACCACTGATGATCATTGCCAAAACCACTACCGCTCCTCCAAACTACCATTCCTCCGGCCATCTCTTAAAGAAACAACCTACTTCTTCCCTTAAGCCACCCTCCTCCGCCACACAACCACCGTTGATCTCTCTCCCACGACAAGCAAAACCACCTTCCTCTAGAACCCCCACTTCCGTGTAACATCACGCCCCTAAACCCAATCCACCTCTTCGAAAATTCGCACCACCAACCTCAATTTCTCTTCCTCGATTTATAGTTTTTGTGTGGTGGTGTTAAGAATAGGCGTACGGGGGTTCATAGGATCAAAGGGTATAAGGGGTATTTTGGCCATAGAGAATTAGGTAGGTTTAGGATGTATTGATATTACTTTTGGTTGGTGGTAGTTTGGGCGAGGAGGGTGGTGTAGGTTTGGTTGTGTTTCGATGTTTGTTGGGCTAGATTAGATGTTGGTCTAAGAATAGAAGGGTAAAAAGGTAAATACCCATCTTTCTTATTTTTAAAACCCAATTGAAAAGGGAAGAAAAGAGAAACTAGGAGGGAGTAGTAGTTAGAAGTTGTTTGTGCTAATTAGAAGAATGTCATCAAGAATAGCTAGGAAGTAATATTGTATTTTTGAAAGAAAAAATTAAGATACCATAATCAATGTATTAGACGTGTTATAAATGCTCAGTGTTGCCACTAAGGGAGGGAAATATCGCCTCAAAGTGGGGTACATGGCGGTTGCATTGGTCTTTTTAATACGTAGAAGGAGACTGCCCTTGGTTCATGGCCTTTGATTTAAAACCATGTCTTCCAAGCGCAAGCTAGCGAGAAATTATGGTAGAATGCCATAGAACATGAATATGAGCCGTGAAAATCTCAAATGCTAACATAATTTATACTCGCTCTATTCAATGAACTGTACTATTTTTCAAATCATGTGAGAAATTTTTAAAGATGTGTACAATTTATTGGAACGAAGGAAATGATATAGGGAATTAGGGATTAGGGATGGGTCAAGGGCAGAGAGGAGGGAAATAATCCTATCCTCTATTTTCTTCCTTATTTTTCTAAAACGGATTATTTAGGCTTTTTTCCCTATTTCCTTTTCTGAAAGATTTGTGTGGTCCAAATTCATTTGCATGTGGAGTAGTGTGTTTTGTGTGGTCCAAATTCATTTCCTTATTTTTTGTGAAAAAGGAAAGGGGAGGAAAATACTGGATAGGAGGGAGTATTAAAAAACATGTCTGAAACTTTTAATTGTCATTTCTTGTAATCCTCGTTTTGCGTAGGTTATTTCTAACTTCATAGAACTTTCCAAGAAATGAAAGGCTTTTTCTTGGGTTGTAGCAAAAGAGAAGATCTCAAACACAAGACATGCTTAGGGAGTGAAAGTGAAGAATCTGTTCTCATCTTCTACTCTATTACATTGCTCTTATATATTGTCACAATTTCTTCTAGGTCTTATCGTTGTTTTCCTAAGTAATATCATAGTTTCTCCGGGCTTGTCTTTTTCCAACATGCTTTAACCCTTGTTAGAGATAAAGAACACTGGGAAAACTATGTTGAAAAAGGTGTTAGTTGAATTTTGGAAGATAGTTCTTTTCGCAACTACTTAGATTAAAAGGAATCATTGTATTATTGACGATATCGGTTTTAGGCATTAAGATTTCAACAAGCTTTTGAAGTTTGTCACCCTATCCATTTCGGTCATGGAGCCTTATTGGACCTGTCAAAGTTTGACCCGGCCCTTATACTCGACCCGACCCGCCATTTCAGGTTAAGGACCCGTAAATTTTGTCTCCGTGACCCTAAATGACCCGAACTCGAATGGACCCGTTACTTTAGGGTCAAAACCTGACCTCTATCATAGATGAATCAAAAATATTATTAAAGTATTAAATTTTCATATTTTATTTGAAATAGTGAATAGAAAAATAATTGTTTTGATATTTTAAATAAAAATTAATTTACAAATCAATTTTATACAACTTTTATAATAAAATAATTTATTTTTATAAATCTCTTAATATAAGTATGATAAGTAATGAATATAATTATAATTAATATTAAATATGATTTAATTTTAAGGAGTATGATTTTTCGGCTGGAAAATGGTAAAATAAAGACGTCATAAACTTTTTCTTTTTTGACCCGACCTGGAATTCCCGCGAACTGACTTGCCCAACCCGTTTAACAGGTCTAAGCCTTATGCTCATAATAAAAGTTGAATGCGGCTAATTGAATTAAATGGAGGGAATATATATTTAGGAGGTAATGCGCTACTCTACAATTCACATGTCGTTTATGATCTTTTTAGGTAAGATTTATGTATGGGAATTGAATGGTCACGATTGTATTTTTTTATACGACCCTCAGCACCTGGTGTACATTAATCTAATAAGAAAAATTGAAAGATAGAGAAGACAAAAGGAAACAAACTAAGGATACTGTGCAACCTTGGAGAAACTATGAGAACTATGATCAGCACTATAAGAGAAGAGTCCAAAACTGTTGGATTTTGTACTACGTAAGCTAAATGAGCCCAAACGTGAATATATAGGAACTAGGAATTAGGGTTTATTAGGATTAGATACCTAAATATATTATGATGATCTTGTTTAGAAAAAAGAATACTCCCTCTCATCTACTTTCCTTAATCTCCCTTATGAGCCCCCTTTACATACTCGTCTAGTTGTTTGCGGCCCTTGTTGTTCAGAATTAAGTGACAAGGAGTTAATAAAAGAATGTAGTGAACCATTATGAAATTTCACTCTTTTAGGTTCAGGATTCTATCAAAGGGATAGGGTGAAGACTCATGTCTTATGGAGGTGTGGGGCATATTTTTTGAGTAATATTTTGTACAATATGCTCAATGTATGTATTTAAAGGAGGATTAAAAATGTACTCCCACCTCTATTTGTTCTCCCCATTTGTCGGTTCTTAAGAGAAATGAATAATAATATACTAATACATGGTAATGGACCCAATTAATAGAAATCCTTATTGAGAAAAAAATCGATCGACACATTAACAATTCGTCCCCTTATTCAGAAAACGTCCCCGTCACTTTCATCAAACCTTTCCCCACCACCACAAAACCTCCCGACCTTCGCACCACCACCACCACCACCCTTTTAACACCACGTCGCTTAACCACCCAAACTATTTGTCCGACCACACCCCAACCATCCACAACCAAAATCACCATTGCCGTTAATGCACCAACCACCAAGAAGCGATGATGACCGTCTTTAAAGGCCGAAACTATTTGTCGGGCCACACCGCCACCAAAACTCGTTACGGTCCAACCATCCACAGCCAAACCCACCATCGCCATTATTGCACCTACCACCACGAAAGGGACGATGACCGCCTTTCGAGAACCCTTAGGCAATTTTAAAGAATAAATTGTCTATCCAAGTAGATTTGGGTTTCAAGGTCAAAGAACAAATGTTTGTTGTTGGGTAGGAAGGAGATAGTGCACAAAGGAAAGAGAAAAGGCAGTGGAGGTGGTGTTAGCGGCGTCAAGCTTATGGAGTAGTGTCGACGTTGGTGGTGTTCTACACGATTGTTGTTGTTTGTTGAGGGGATGACGATGAGTGGGAGTAGAGGGTGGGTGGGGTTATGAAGTAGGAGTTAATTAGGAGTAGTGATAATTATGGCTTGGAAAATAAGTTGTTAAGTCCCTTAGTTTGTGCCATATTAGCAAAGTTATCAAATGGGAGGAACAAATAGATGTGGAGGGAGTAAGAAGCAATAACTACCGAAAGAAGGTTATGGAAAAATGTAGGAAGGTTTGGTAAGACGTATTTGTAAAAGGCAATTGTTCTAGGTGTAGATAATATATAATCTTCTTGGGAGAAAGGTGGGAGGCAAAGAAGTTCTTTGATTCAAGGAAAAAATAAAGAAAGTCCCAAATGGTCGCACACACATAGATTATTGAAGTTTCACGAAAATATTGAGGTGTGATGGTGTTTTATAGCTTAAAGCCATTACCATTTTCACCCTTAGACTTTGACATTTAGGGGACTTTTTATACACAAGGTATGAGTTTGGAATAAGGAATCATATGAGGGAGTTGCTGGAACATGGTACCTCATACCAAGCTTGTGTTTGGTTAAATATTTGGAATATTTTTATATTTATTTGAAAACTTTTGATCTATATTTCGTTATATAGTTTGCTCTTTAAAGTCGTTGTGTTTACATAAACTATTTTTCGAAGTTAGATAATTTTTTCGTTAAACAAATATGTAAATGCTTTTGAACTACCACGTTATTTGTTCCACAATTTTTAAAATTTTTTCGTATTAAATAGGTTATAGAAAATATATGAAATAATATTTTGGAGCCCTCCGCACTTTTTTAAAATAATTTTTCATTTTTTTTTTTAGTTTTGCCCCGCCTCGAGTATGAGAAACTCATAACTCATTGGTTTAGATAGGGGTTGAAAATCGTAATATTTTAAAGGATACATAACAATTTTGGAGCCCTCCACACTTTTTTAAAATATAATAATTTTTCATTTGTTTTTTTAGTTTTGATACCTAGGGGTGATATGAGTCATACACTCATACCCACCTCCTCCTCGGGTATGAGAAACCCATACCTCATTGGTTTAGATGTGGGTTAAAAATCATAATATTTTAAAGGATACATAACATTTAGGTATTGCATATATGGTATTTAAAGTTGTCTTTTTTTGTTGGAAGGTACCTATGATTTACAGTATTTTTGTCGTAAGGTAACACCAACAAACGTTTTTCGTAAAAAAAAAAAAAAGCAAGATAGAGTATTTAACCCTAGCTAGTCTCTTATCCACCCTATATAACCATGACCACCTTAACTTCAACCACATTATCTTTGCTCTTTCCCGCCTCATACCTTATCCACGATGTCTCCTTCTTTCTTCCTCATACCTCATCCACAATGTCTTCTTCGTCCTTCCTCATACCAACCTCCATTTCCTTTTCCACCCATGGCATCTTCATTCTCACCACTTCTGCCACACCTCAATCAACCACCCCTCACTTTTGCCATCTCACCCCATCTCTCTCCCTACGCTTGTGCATTCTCTATCCTCCCCGACATAATCTTATCCACTTTTATTGTCTCTTCTCTTTCTTACTTTGTTTTTTTTTTTGTCCCCTTTGTTACATCAACTTCGAGTTCAGTGTTGGCAAGAATGATGATTAACGATAGTAGCCAATGAAGATTAGTCCAAGGTGGTGGCAAAGGAGGATTGGGAAAGTGAGGGGATGAGGGGAGGGTTAGGATGGAATTTGGATAGAGACTCTACCGGATTTGGGCGAATTGGTATATGGCGGTGGATTTGTTGGTCGTTTAAGGCGTGGTTTGAATTTAGGTCGTTGGTGGTCGACAATGGTAAATTATTTAGGTGTTGAAACAAAGAAGGAATATGGTCATGACAAAACAAAAATCATGTCTAATGTCAAGTCAAGATGGAATCTTGACTTTTTAGACGGAAAACATTAGTTGGTATGTTTCGACAAAAAAGGCACCTTTGAACAAAAATAAAAAACTTTAGGTACGATATTTGCATATGGCTGAAATGTTAGGTACCTCTTGGCTCTTGATGATACATTATGTTTAAACTGACACAAGGTATGTGCTTAGCTCATTCCAAAACCATCGTGCGTGAAATGGTTAAACGAGACACCCCCTAAGATTTTGATATGTGTATTCTTTGTACTCGTAAATATTAATTTTACCTCTTTGCTAAATCAATTTATTCATAATAAGAATATTTCCCAACCTACGCCTAAGGTTTGAACTGTTTAGTTTTATTGTGGCCCAAGAAAGTTTGATTTTACACCCGTTTAGTCAACATGTAAAGAAATATAGAATATTATATGGAGTAAAATCATATCATTCAATTATTTTGACAATGTTTATTACTAGAAACCTTTATTATTTTTTTTGGGATTTGAAATGTGCATTTGTTTCCCGACATTATAACAAAATTCTAGGTACATAGATCACTGCTACCCTACTATCATACCTCTTCTGTTTTGGTACATTTTCTTTTTTGCAAATTTCTTTACTAACTTCAGATCATGTTGTCTCCTTTGTCTCCAAAATTTGGTCAGCAGGTGGGAGTTGCATGTTGGGGATTCTTCACCTGCAAGTTTTAGCCAGTCAGTGCAACACCTTTTAGTATAACAAGAAGTAGCCGAGTTAGCAATGGCTTTTGTCAACCTTTAAGCCTTTAACTGATTCATCTTCTTGTTCCTAATATTCTAAATCATTTGCCCACATCTGTGGAGCATGACAGGTAAGTTTTACTGCCTTTTCTGAACAAAATTACAATTATTAGTTTATTACTTGCCTTGTGCATAAATTTCTATGATCCTTTTTTTTTTTACTTCCTTATGACTGTTCAAGTTTTTCTATTTGGTTGAACTGACTACAAAAGTCATTGTGCTGTGTTATATCATCCACATTCTCAACAAAATTAATACAACTAAGCTTAGCAATGCCTTCATTTTACCTTACATATGAAAAGGAAGGATCATTTTTTTGTCAAATGATAACACTCATAAACCTATTACCTGTTCACTTGTGCTTGCTTACCCCCTATAATAAACTATTCCATATCTTTGTCTTACCAATGCTAATTTGCAAGTTTTTTTTAGAAAATCCATTGAATGGTTATTTCCTGAAGTTGTCCTTACAATGAAATCTGATTTACCAATGTAAAGTGTGTTACTCCATAGGAAGCCTTTGAAATATTGCGTAAAACAATCTCTTTGTTGATAACCAGATATTAGTCTCACACTCCCACCTCACAGAAACTTCACATGCTATTCCCCCAATCCTATATTAATTTTCAGTGTGGTACACTGATTGTTCTATATCGAGTCAGTAACTAATGGGGTCATACGTAGTTCATTTTGGTAGTTAAATGGGTGATTTTTTTTTTTTTTTTACCAAAGTACAATCTGTTCAGCTTAACTTCAACATATCAAAAGTTGGAGAAATAACTCAAGAGCATAGGGCTTATGCCTCATCCTTCTTATTATTACAGTTCTTAGGGTTTTCATGATCTATTAGGTCTTGCCTATGAACCTTCTTCGAAATTCCATCATGCACTAGCAAATTCTGCCATTTAATTGACGAACATTATTTTTCAGAAGGTTTGTGGTCTTGTACCCACAAAAAAAATAGAAGCAGGGCGTAGTAACCTTGAAAGATTGACTTGGGTAGTACGCTTCTAGAAATTCATCTCTTCTAGTACAGTTGCAGTCTGCAGTGATAATAAACAAATTAAATCTGGGCAAAATTGGATCATATTTTGTTAACAATATTGGACAACTGTTATTGAATAGTTTATCACATGTGATATACCCCAATTCGATTGTTCCAGCTGTTTCGTTAGCTGATTCATTGTTTTGCTGCTGTGATTGATGTAGTTGTAGATGGAGATGTCCATTGGATTTCTCTCTAACATTTTTGCTATTGCTAAGCATATCTCTATGAGAACCACTTGTTTCACCAGTTTCATGTACCTGAAAAGAAACTCGTGACATTAAAGTTCTTCATATCCAACACCTTTGGTACTTGCAGAAGATATCATGTACATTACTAAACCAGCAAATACCTTTTTGCACAGAGCCATGTTTTCTTCGCGAATAAGATTTACCTTTTTGTACAGCTCTGCATTTTCATGATGAATGAGCTTCCCCTGTAACACGTTTTTTATCTTTTAAGTACTGAAATAGTAATTACCGCTGTTAATGTAACTGATAAATAAATATGGAAGAACTAAGTTTAACCTTTTGATTTAATTCATGTATCTCGTTAAAAAACAGTTGATCCTGCAAAACAAAGGCTTATGAGTCAACGTTTTGGACCATTTGCATATATTCTCTGTAACCTTGTTTTCAGTACCTTCTTTGTACGGACTGCTCTTAGGCTGATTTCTAGTTGAGTCTCGAGGTTTTGAAGGTCTTTAACACTCAGACCAGAGAGCTCTTCTCCCATAATATGTCTGCAGTGTGAAATAAATTGACTCTCCATGTTATATTATGACAGTATTTGTTCGTTTTGTTTACTTATGAATTTAAGTGTTAAACTGCATGAAACATAGTTAGGTGACCTAGTAGAAGACACCATTGGCAATGAGACCACTATTACTGTCTCTAGAGAGTGTAAGACGGAATTAACAGTAAGTGTTCTACAATGCACATAACAATTTGTTTTTTAGTAGGAATGCGATCTTACATTATCATCTGCTTCAATGTACAGGGTTTATCTTTAACTCATCAATGTGGTATTAGCTTTTGACACTGTATTCCTGAAATGATTCCATATGCTCTTAACTACATATTATTTAAGATGCATTGTAAATTTTCACATGTATTCTGCTAATCTTGGTGTTCTTGTATCTGAAATCTTTATGTGAGGATAATTCTGTGACAAAATCCAACCTTCGGCTCTCATGGTTATTCTGAGAGACTCAAATGTTGGTTTCCTGTGTAGTTTAAGTCTAATCAAGTGGTTAATCATACATAGAGCAGAATCATACCGGTGGCGTTCTTGCTGGATGTGCAGCTGCTGTTTTAACATTGCAGCTTCATTTTGCCAAAACTGCTAGGCAGAGAAAAACATTAAGACTCAATGAAACATCTGAATCTTATCAATATGATATGGCTAGTCACCAAAAAAAATCTATGTGATATGGCTCAATTGCTTTTTGTAATGATATGGAATGTGATTCTTGAATTTGTTTCTGGTGATTGGATTTATTGTATTTGATGTAGACACAAATAGGGGCGTCATCGGTTTTCGTATAATATAAAATCCAATGCGATCCGATTAGCTATTCACGTTGGACTAGAAAATTTCGTTCACATGCGGAATTGTGGATGCAAGTTTTTTAAAGATGGATTGTATCAGATTTGGAGTTGGACGCAGGGATTTGAACTCCAAAAATTAAGAGCTAGAGGCCTTCAGGCCTTTTAAAGAATATTCAAAATATTTATTTTTACATATAAGATAGGTGATACAATTTTTTGGCGAAATATAAGATTCTTAATTTGGATCGGATCTGGGACATTATCTTGTTCCGCATAAAATGTAATTGTAGCAGTAGAATATACAAAAATGGAGTGATTTAAACTATAAACACGAAGTCCAACGAAGTTTGAATTTGATTTGGTGTTTGAGTGCAATTTACTGTGATTTTGGCCTGTTTGTAAAATGCAAGATGGGAAGAAATGCTAGATGGAATCGGAGTTGAATAGAGGTTATTTTTTATGGGATGATGGTTGTCACTACTGTTACGTTGTTATGGATGACTTAATGAAGTTGTCGTAAAAATATCTTCCAGATAGCCATGTCACTTTTCTTGGCCTATTAGCCATGTCACTTTTCTTGGCCTATTAGCCATGTCACTGGTATTTTATATTTATAACTTAACAACAATGTTAAAGACTAAGTCCCAAAATAACTACAACAATCACAACGGATAGTTGTTCAGTCCCCATGTTGTCTTATTGATAGCAATAACGACGACAAATGGAGTTAGTACCAAAATAATTCCTGGTCAGCTGTTATTGGAACTATTACTAGGAGGTACATAGTGAAGTGAGCAAGTGAAAGATGGCAAGAAAAAAAGGCGTAGCTGTTTTTCTCAAGTTAGATGATAATGAGTTTACTATATTAGTAACATTAGAGTAGAGAATGAAAGACTGCATGTACCTTTAGTTCACTATTTGGATTTACCAGCTGGTTCTGCTCCTCTCTAACTTTGCTATAGCGGTCAATCACAGATTTCATGCTGGCAATGGATATACAATTTGGATTCAGCAATAATCTGTAGGAGTTTATGAAACATGCTGGGTATGGTAATTTCAGAGGCATGTAAGTACATAACTCAGAGAATAACCATCAGGTATGTCCTTATCTCAGTAGCACACTGTGGCACATGTAGTTAAATATGAGCTATTTGCAGCTATATGTATTAGCTTTTTGCATCTTTGCTTGCGCAAATTTTCATCGTATTTACTGTAGCTTATATTTGGCTTTTGCTCTAACTATTGGATGCTAAGTGTCTCTAGGATCATCCAACTTTCCAACTATGCCTCCTGGGTCGGTCTTTTTAAGTGCTTGGGTAAAAGTAGCAAATTTTCTATAAGTTCAATTTGTTTCGGTTTCATGATGGATTTATGTGAAAAGTCAAACTTGCAAAAGTCCTATCATCAACAACAGCATTTTAAAGGGTATTCTTTTCAACTGAAAAATAATTCTCTTTTATACAAGAAACTTTCTAAACTCAACAATTGTAGTGATTGGGAGGGTAGTGATGCCAGTTTTGTTTTCTTGTTTACTCGCTCTATCCCACCTATATTGTCCCCTTTGACTAGAGACTGTATTTATGAAATATTTCATTCCCCCACCTTGCGAAAGTACATTATATAAGGGGGATAATATGATATTCGTCCTTTTAGTTTACTGGCTATAGAAGGGAGTCAATTATTTTTGTATGGTCCAAAAAGAAAATAATGGGGAATATACATTGGATTGAGCCCCTCCTTGATATAGAAGGGAGTAAATGTCTATAGTTTCACATAATAGTGGTGTAGAAGATGACCCTCTTCTTGATGCTCGATAGTGTATCAAAATGCCCTATAAAATAATTCTACTGAAAGTGAGCAAGCAGTTATCCTAGATAGTGTGGGAAGTTTTCCCTTCTATTTTACTAGACATAGAAAGGGGCCAAGTATTGTGGGAATTGGGATAGACTAAAAATGAGATGGGGACATATAAATGTGTTGAAGGGAGAAGATGAGCCTCTCCTTGATGCTCGATAGCTACCATGCACGTGACAGAAATCAATATTTAATACGTAGCTAGCAATTCCTCTCAGTTACTTGCATCTCTCAAATGTGATTGCAATGGGATTTATAGATTAGACTGAACTTTAGGATACAGTCCACCTCACAATTGCAGGAATGGGTAAGCCATTTTTAATTCCTTTGTTGACTTTCCATTTGTGATTCTTCTTCAGGTTTAGTCCCTTCGGATAATTAAAACTGGTATATGTCTCTTTTTGGGGCTTTGAATATCCTTCTTCCGTCATTAAATCATTTTCTTGGAGCTTCTGCCATTGCTACACATCATTGAAGCTGTCTAAATTAACTGTTGCACAATTATCAACACAAATGGAAAATGTAGGATTTGGGCAGATGTAATGATTGTACCTCTATGTGTGTGTGAAATGTTGCTTTGGAAACAATAGTTGAACCCTCTTGGGCCAGTGAGTTGGGAATTGTTTACTACGGTTAGAGGGGAATAAACTATTGAATGGTTGTAAAACGGGATAATTATTTCCGCAAGTGTGGATCCTAATACAAATAAGTCTGAAGCATCATCTAAATAAACATTCTGGAACCTATTAAGGCCTTGCTGAAGTTTGATGATGTTTTTACAGAACCTACTCTCTTTCTCCACACAGGAGCCATTACCAACAGATGTAGGCATTCCTCCTTTTAATTGTGAGGCCTTAAAGGTATCTGGTCATACAAATAATATGCCACTGAGCAGATCACAGGAGAAATGCTAGAAAGTGGGGTAGTGACATAGCCAAAATCCCTACTCTGCCTCCTCTGGGGCCAGTTCAGTAGAAGGATGGTACTTGGAGATTGTGTGTTGATTAAAGAGAGTTGAATAAACATTTGTGACAAAATTCCCCTACCAGGAATCGATGAACTCTTAGATGAACTTCACGGTTCTACGATTTTCTTGAAAAAAGATTTAAGACCAGGTATTGGCAGATAAGAATGTGTGACGAAGATGTGCATATTACAACTTTGTACACACGAGGGCCATTATGAATTTCTGGTGATGCTTTTTGGACTCACAAATACCGCCATTACATTCCAGAGTTCAACGCGTTCCATTTTCAGTGCCCACTAAGTTCTTATTTGTTTTCCTTTATGTATACTTTAATATATAGCCCCATTCTACAATCACATTTTACACACATGAGTGGCTACTAACCCTTTTAAAGTGAAACAATTTTGACTTGGCCAATGCGTAAAGCATCAAGGAGTTGAAGGCTTTTTAGATTGACTGGGTACTATAGGAAGTTTCTGAGGGACAATGGGATTATGAGCAAATCATTAATAAAAATATTGAGGAAAAAATGGTCTTTTATGGAATGGTAATGCCACAGCAGTATTTTAGGAACTACAAAGTGCTGTGAGCAGAGCGCCCGTGCTAGCATTCCCTGACTTTTCAGATTAGTTTGTGATTGAAAAAGATGCCTCTACTCGTGGAATGAGTACTGTATTTTCTCTAAAGGGCCATCCAATTAGGATTTTTAATCACACTACTTTGTCAAGTTTGAGGTCATGGTAGTATCTCGGTATCGTACTTGATGGTCGTCGCGGCCTTACTCGCGAAATAGGTGCATATTTTTTTGCTCTTTTTCTGTGCCTTTGCGTATCGCAATACTCGTATTGGCTTCTTCCAACACGGATTGCATCTTGGGCAATACAATCCGTATTGGTCACCTACGTTTAGACTTCCAGGAAAAAAACTTCGAATTGGGAGGGCGGTCTTCCCGGTGGACTGTCTCTACCCCAAACCGACACGGGTGAACAAGTAGAGTAAACTAGGGCTGTTGAGAGAACCGTATCGAAGGAACTCGGCAAAATGACTCTATTTGTGATGCTCAGACTTGGACTTGGATACGAGGATCCGACACGGGTACGGATCCGACACTTGGATCCTTGAAATCTCAAAAACAAGGACTTGGATACGAGGATCCAAATTTAAATTTGGACTCGGCTAATTTTTATTTCTTTTGAAAAAATTGATTATTAGTTAAAAAAATTAAGGGTTTTTCTCCCTTGTGCCCCGGAAGTTTTCACTTTTCTAAGTTGTACCCTTGCATTTGACAGAATACTAATTGTACCCCTAAGTTTCATTAGTTGTTCCCAAACGTGACCTAAACACTCTAAACCGTCAACTTTTTCCGTTAAGTGCTAACATGGCTTTGACTTTTAATTTATTTATTTCATTTACACTTTCCCCCTATTTTTCATTGTTTACCCTCTATTTCTTCAACCTCCATTTATTCTATTCATTACTCCATTCTTCAACATTCACTTATTTCATTCATTACCCACCCATTTTTCACCTTCCTTTTATTTCATT
>VHZZ01000556.1:168764-192254 GCA_009801015.1 Silene noctiflora | reverse complement strand
TAACGGCAAAAGTTGACGATTTAAGATATTTAGGTCACGTTTGGGAACAACTAATGAAACTTAGGGGTACAATTGGTATTCTGTCAAATGCAAGGGTACAACTTAGAAAAGTGAAAACTTCAAGGGTATAAGAGAGAAAAACCCGAAAATTAAAGAAAAGAAAGGAAAATAGTTTCTTCATGTTTAACATGAATGAAGACTTTATTACAGTATTAAATTCATGTCAAGATCACTCCTTATATATGGCTGCTGTACAAAAAAGAGGGTAAGAACAAAACACTCTCACACCGAAGGATCCGATTTCTCATAGAAGGATCCGTCAAAGGGTCCATGTTCCGATCCGTATCCGGGTCATGTCTACCGGATCCACAGGGTCAGGTGAAGAGTTCAAGCATCACAAGACCCCGTAACTTCGGGAGAAGGGGTGCTCTACTATCTTTTGATTAAGAAAGCGGCAGATACCAGGGGTAGTGACTGTTTATTAAAAACACAGGACTCTACGAAATGGTAACACGATGTAGAGACTGACACCTGCCCGGTGCTGGAAGGTCGGAAGGAAAAGTATTAATAAGCTTTGAATGGAAGCCCAGTAAATGGCGGCAGTAACTCTAACTGTCCTAAGGAGTGGGTGAATTGGATACCCAAAACCGTTATCAGTGATTCAGATAAAATATTGAGCAAATATGGGAATGAATCGTGTACATTGTACAAACAGATGGACAATCTGATGTGGTTAATAAATGTGTAGACTTACCTTAGATGTATGATTGGTGATCAACTTAAGGAGTGGGTGAATTGGATACCCAAAACCGTTATCAGTGATTCAGATAAAATATTGAGCAAATATGGGAATGAATCGTGTACATTGTACAAACAGATGGACAATCTGATGTGGTTAATAAATGTGTAGACTTACCTTAGATGTATGATTGGTGATCAACTTAAGGAGTGGGTGAATTGGATATCATTGGCAGAATGGTATAACAATTTCCATAATTCCTTGCGCACAACACCGTATAATTCCATAGGCACTATAAGTTATATGAAGTATTTTATGGTCAACCCCTTCACCTGCATATTCCTTCTATATCAGGGGATACTTCCGTAGCTACTATGGACAAAAGGTTTTAAGCTAGGGAGGAATGCATTAGAATGCTCAGGTTTCACTTAAGAAAGTTCCAGATAGAGTGGACAGTCAAGCAACCAGTATAGAACAGAGGTGCAATTCATTGATGGTGATCTAGTTTATGTGAAGTTACAACCTTACTGACAATGTTAACGTCTTAAAATAAGCTGTCTTTTAGGTATTTCTGTTCTTTTGAGGTCCTAGATAGGATAGGAGAAGTAGTGCATAAGATGAAGCTCCCTGGCCATGATAAGATTGAGAAGGGACATTGTGGACCCCCACCTTTAGCAGCTCAATATCAGTAATGGGTGACAATTTGCAGTTGAAGGCCGAACCAGTTCCATATTGGTGAGAGAAATGTTGAAGGGTATGGGCTAGGAAGGCTACTTGAGGATTTTGTAAAATGGTTTTCTGAACTCTTTTAAGACAATTAGAGTGCTAGAAGGAGGGAGTTACACTAGCCGTTGGTATATGCCGTTTAGTATAAAGAAACAATTGGAGTAATAATTTCATTCAAATTTCTTCTTGATTCGTGGAATTACTTTGGGTGATTTTCTTTTGTAGTTCCCCTCCTGCAATAATCTCTGAGGATGATTACAGAAAAGTATCTGCATCTGGTTTCATAGGTTGAATTTATGTCATAGAATTGACTATGGAGACATTATATCTTGTTACATTGATGACGGAAATTGGGGTAAGTCAGTTATTTACATATGATTTTGATAGCTTTGGAGCAAGTGTCTTGACATCATAGAGGAGTTAGCAAGGGAGGCTAGATCAGGTGTAAGAGTTCATTTTTTTATGATTAAATAAAGTGCATTAAGGCTATCCACTTAGTCTTTTCCTCTTTGCTATAGTCACAGACAGATGGCCGCGGTCAGTAAAGACAATATGTACCGTATTGTGTGGTGGTTGCTTAGGTGATGTGACAAAGAAGACATTGGATGGAAAGCTATAAGTTTTGAACGAGGATTCGGAATCTTGATGTTTTGTGTTGTAGGTTGTGTAGAGGTCAGACTAGATAATCAGTGTACAAGTTTCCAGGTAGTGGCAGGGGAGATCGCCTTAGAGGGCAAGATAGTCGGTGACTGACTATATCCATTTTCATAACTGCGTTTACAAGTGGAACAATAGGCATTACGTTGATTGATTAGCGCTCCGAAGGCGTTCTTATGAAAATTACTTCCAATCAACTCTATACTCATTTCACATGTTTCCTCCTTTCTCCAATGGTGGGGATCTCATGCGACTACCTCGTACTAAAGCTATAAGATCTCATATTGCTTGTCCGAAAAGGTTGACAATTGTTATGTAACATGTTGATTCGGGAACTCTTTTCTAAATCTATGAGAACAAATTTCATTCATTTGTCCCAGATTTGACTCATATTTTATACTCTGTACTACTAATCTGCAAGACTCAACTGGCTTAAGAGTAGTTGATCGAGTAGTACTGATTAGCGAGGAAAATACTCTAATATAACAGAAGTTCAAAATCAAGTCTTCTACTATCCCAACTTATCGATATAGAAACCCAGAGGAATTCAGCATTAAGCTGTTGAAATCAATGCAAATAGTATTCTTTAGCTATACACATGCTATGAAATGAAGTTGAAGAACAAATGCATATTTTCCATATACTATAGCAGTACAATATCGTAATATTAGAAAAGAGTTCGGATTGGGGATTATATCTGACCTTGAACTTGCAAAGTCATAGAGCCTCCCTGTGCTTGAGAAGATGATAACTCCCACCTCTGCATCACAAAGGATAGCTAGCTCCTTGGATTTCTTCAACAACCCATTCCTTCGTTTCGAGAATGTTACTTGTCTGCTAGTTGTGTTATCGATTCTTCGGATCGCAATTTTTCCCCTCCCCATTGTGGATCACCTAATCAAACCCCTAGTAATAAAATCACACATAAAACTCGGATAGTAATGTCAATTCAGATTAAGGGTATATATTATAAGGAAAGAAAGACGAGCTTGATTCGAGATTAGGAGGATCACCTGAAAGAAGCTGAGGGCAAGAAAACAAGATGCCTAGGTAAGAAGGGAGACAAAAAAAAGGAAGAATATTTTGGCAATATTAGTTGAATTTTTATACAAGTCTAAAAGTTGATGTCCATAAGTTGATTTTTGATTTGTAATGGTGAATATTGCTAAATGAGGGAAGTATTAATGTGTTTATATGCCAAAAAAAGAGAAAAAGGTGAAGGCGTAGAACACTAATAATGGGGGTTTGTGCTCAATCAATTATAAGAATCAATATCTTGCTCATTTCATTGGCTATTCCAAGTAAAAGGGTCGTCTAACTAGTAGATCACTGACATTTGGCAGTTCGTAGGTTGCTTTTTATAGTCATTCTGCATATCAGATTATTTCTTTTAAATTTTTAATCTCATGACAGACTTATCTGTAAGAGTACTCTGTCCCGTCTTCTTTACGTATTCCATTTTTGGGTGGTTTAGTTTATTTGTTTATCTTTCTGTACAAGGAATGTTTCTAAAGGATAATTTGATCTTTCACATCCATTATTATTGCCCATTTGTCATTTAATAACAACCACCACCACCACAAATGGTTTCCTCCTCTCTTGTTCGTATGTGTCAAAAATAAACGTGTACTATAGATTGATACGGCCTCGCTATAAGATATCTTCAACATTGTGCCACAAGTAATTACCCTTGGTAGTGTTGGCTATTTAAATTAGGGATATCAGTGAGGCGGGTCTCGCCCCGCAAGTGGGCCGGGTGCGGGTAATGATTTGACGGGTGGTGTGGTGGGGACGGGTATCCAAAGTGTCACCCACGGGTACCCGCGGGGTGGGAGCGGGTTTGAAAAGTTTCACCCGCACGGGTCGTGGGGCGGAGGTAGGTACGCATTATAGTTCGCGGGTGCGGGTTACCCCACTTCTGCACCCACCCCGGCCCATTGACACCCCTAGACTTTAAATTTTGACCCTCCTGCTCGACTGAAGAAAGAGTCGGATTTCTTTGATGCTCCATGTGTTATAGCTTGAGAGTTTGGAGGCTATTTCGGTGTCTAGATAGTAAAAAAGTAAAAGTAGAAAAATAAAAGTTGAAGAATTTAGCTAAACGTTAAATGTTTATATACCTCTCTGATTTTGCTACGGATTAAATGGGATAGCTTTATAGAACTTCTCCTTTTTTTGTTACACAATACTTATATTCTTTTTATGTTATATATGTATCTTGTTACTTTTTGTCTTCTCTTGAACGTGCTCCACTCAGGTTCATGAACAAAGGAAGAAATATATATTACTTACATCACAAAGCATACATCCTTTGTCGTCAATTCTTTTACGTTTTTCTTATTTAGGTGTCTTTGTCACGTCTTTATGTTTCCATTCTAAGTATGTGCAAGATACTTTTTTCTGTATGTGCTAATTGATTGGGAAAAAGGAGTATAATTTGGGTTTATTCAGCGAAGAAGTTTGAGGAAGTATATATGGAGTCGCATTCATTACATTTTTATGTGTGGATATGTGCACGGATAAAAATATTGGAAGACGGGACACCGTATGGAGCTTTTAACTTTCTTTAACGATCCAGTAGTTAATGTGGTATATGATGAACGTCAGCGAAGTTAAGTATAGTACAAAGTGACTAGCAGCAGGGGCTGCCCTCAATAAAATTACTGTCATTTTTACTTAAGTTTTCTTATTCTTGTACATTCTGCCCTTCAATTTGGCACTTTACCATTTTCGGTGCTTCATGACGGAACTTTTAACCTTGTCACTCCCTCGTATGCAGGTCACAACTCACTGTATTTGCTACGTTTCAATAATTTGTTTATTTAGTTAAGATACATCATACAAAGAATATAAAGAAAGGGTAAACAAATGATCGGGAGTAGCACGTTACCGTTTTCTTGGGAGATAGGATCCCCTTGAAGTTGACTGGCATAGATAATGTTTCATGTGACTGGCAGAGATAATGTATCATGTGAGATTGATCTTTGCTAATTAATATTACACTTGTTTGAGATTCAAAAATATTTAATTTTAATCTTTCTTTTTTCTTTGTAGTGTTGATGAAGTGTATTTTGTATCGACAGTTGAGCACACCTGTTGAAGAATAGAAGGCAAAGTTATTGGGAAGATTTCACTCAAGCCGTGAATTTTCCTTTCACAAGAGTTAGAAATCGAACTTATTGCTCACGCTAACAAAACTTGTAAGTATTTCTCTCTTTTTGTCATCTCTTAAAAACGTCATTTGATGTTCGAACATCCTTCCTTTTGTTTTACTCCCTCTCATTTAATCGTTTCTTTACATTTGTTATTGATGCGGTCTTTTAAAAAAGCACATGTAAATGCGATAATGCGCATATATCGAATATGGAGTAGTTGCTTTACGAGGTCATTCATTATAAAGGAAGCCTATCGCAAAGGATTGAGTATATGTCGGGAAATCTAATTGTTAATTAAAGAACATGACGCACGTCTGCCAAAGTGCTAATCTACCGTTTCTTAACGAGGAGAAAGCATATAAATTAAGGATTTAAGTGTCGGCACTTTTGTACCTTCACATGAATCACAAATTCTCATTGAAGACGGGCACTATCCGTCACAAGCTGAAGACGGATAGTGTCCCTCTCACAATATGCAAGTGACACTATCCATGGGGTGCTCCATTTCTCCCCCACTTGCCCTCTCACTTGCCTTATTGTGAGAGGGACACTATCCGTCTTCAACTAGAGGCCATCTATAAAGTCATAATAAAAATGATTAAATAAATATCAGGTTTCTTAATTAGTAACCCGAGTTTTAATAAAATATCATGCATAAAAAATGTGAATTGCGATGTTGATTGCCCGGAGAACTAGCAAATTTGAACATACACAAGTGATCTAGATTTTGTTTCTTTGTAGAACAATCATGCATTAACGGTTTCAATGAATTTATGGGTCAGTGACCGTTTTATACTTAGCAATTTTACCGTGGATATAATGCAAAGTAGTATTTCGTTTATTATTCGTTTTAGCTTTTTCTATCAAACTTAGGTGTTGTTTGACCTTACTTATATGAAATAGTTTACTTTTTAAAAGGAATTTATTCATAAGTTACTTTTTGGAAAAATTTTGGTTGTTTGGTCATACTTTTGTAAAAATTTATATGTTTGGCCTAACTACTTTCATCCAGTTTTTTTTTTTTTTTTTTTTTTTTTTTTTTTTTTTTTGACTCTTTATGTGAAAAGTAGAAATAGAAGTAGCAAATACCTACTTCTACTTTTGGGGGCGAATAATGAGTTTTTGACTTTTTAAAAGTAGTTTTAAAACTCTTTAATTTATAGTGTTTGACCAATCTACTACTTTTCAGATAGAAAAACACTCTTAAAGCTTGGTCAAACAGTACCTTATTCTCATATAAAAAGTTGGACAGAATTGTCGAAAAGGGTGGACTTTAGTGGTTAAAATTTAGTTCAAATTTTCTAGAATTTTATGAGAAATATTATGTTTTTTAGATTTCGAGCACGACCCTTTGAAAAACATGGATATCATAGAGAGTTCCTCAACTTGCATTAAACATTAGTAGTCCAAAAGTGTTGGGAGAATAGTACAATACCCTTTTTTTTGGGCTTCACTAATCCAAGGTTTCCCTATTTAGACATTATTACAAGACCCAACATTTTCCAACTTATGTATAGTACCTTTCCTGTTTTAGAAGGGATAAAAAAACACAAGTTGTATGATTGTATGATGCAAGTAGCACTATAATAAACCCTTGCATTATGCAATTAGGAAAATTACATGATCCAAATAATTGAGGATTAGTGCTACTTTTAGGCTTATCCAAGGTTAAATTAATTACTTAATCACAAGTTGCAATATTTTGTTAATGGTTGATCTACAAATGGAACTTTTCTTGGCATTTGTTTAGTTTATCATCATGTTTTGGTGGACTTTTCAAAGCTTATTTTTAAATGGCTGTCATCAATCACTCCAACCTAATTCAGTACTATGATATTGTTTTTGTATTGTTTTGGTTTGTTGAGATGTGAGTGGATTTTGTTTCCTTAATTGCAAAAGTGAGATGGATAAAAATAGATTATTATTTAAGGAGATATACGTCATAAACTATAAAACAGGTCAAATAGATAGATCGGTCAAAAAACAGAATGCTAGGAAATGATAAACTCTTGTCCCATCGACCTAAATGGGGTAGTGTTTGACCCGTTTTACATTTAAGACGAATATGGCCGATTTAAGGGAGGCTGTAACAGATTCGTGTATGATAGAGATGATTTATAAGTTACAACAGATTCGTGTATGATTGATAGAGATGATTAATTTGTACAATGTGCTGTACTATGTCAGTAGCATATCCACTTTAGAGATTAGGGAGAGAGGGGTAGTTACAACAAATCAAGAAGAAAGTGTTTTTGTGAGATACCGATTCGGACTCTTCTTATGCCAGTACGGTCTAGCAATTTTGCCTTAAAGAGAATCGTTCCCTTGATCGCGGAAAAGTAACTCTGGCTACTATTAATTTGAAGAAAAGAGCTTCGGTTTTTGTGACCCATTTAACTTGTCTATGCAGGTAAACCAAGACGACTATGGTTGCAGGTAGGAAGGCTAAAAGAAATGAGGCTCATCCGATCCAGTTCAACGACTATTATGATTATCTACCTTTCAAGAAATATCGTCTTGCTGTTTCTCTTTGATCTACTTCAAATTTTAGTTTGCTTAGTTGGATGGCCCATCCATTTGAAAATGGGTAAATATGTTATTGAATGTTTTTAGACTTGCTTTTATTTTATGTCAGTTAATCGTATTAAAAAAAAAAAAAAAAAAAAAAAAAAAAATCTATCAGCTCCAATAAAGTCCGAAACCCATTCCGTTGTGAGCCCATGACCTACGTCCGTACCAAAATTAGGCTACTACTAGTTCTGTGCTGATAAATGGGCCAAACAAGATCATGTTCTTTTGGACTTAAAGTCACTTAATTTAAGTTCACTTCAGATCCTATAAGTTCAGTTCAGTTCAGATCTTATAAGTTCAGTTCAGTTCAGATCCTATAAGTTCAGATCAATTCAGATACTATAAGTTCAGTTCAGATCCTATAAGTTCAGTTCAGTTCAGATTCTATAAGTTCAGTTCAGTTCAGTTCAAATCCTATAAGTTCAGTTCAGATCCTATAAATTCAGTTCAGAAAAATTATACACGGAGTATTATTTTTACAAATCGATGCAAAAATATTTGACATTRATTATTCAATACATATATACKTTATRTTTTTAAAACAAAATTATCACTCCTCTCATTATTTTTTATCGTAATGTAATCGTAGTATAATGTATGAACAACTCAATTTATATAAAGCGGAAAAATGTTATTTTCTTACCTTGCGTTTTAGACTATATTTTCTTATCAATGTTTTCTCTTAGCTGCCCCACTAATTTCTTGTAAAAAATTTGTTTAATCTGAATAAAATTTTGCATAACAACAACAATAATAATAATAGTAATAACAATAATAAAAATAACAATAACAATAATAACAAAGTTTCCTTACCTAATAAAAAAAACAATAATAACAAGAGAATAATAATAATAATAATAATAATAATAATAATAATAATAAGTTAAATTAATTAAGTTAAATTAAATTAATTAATTTAACGGATCTTGTAAGTTCAGTTCAGATCCTATAAGTTCAGATCTTATAAGTTCAGTTCAGTTCAGATTCAATAAGTTCAGTTCAGATCCTATAAGTTCAGTTCAGTTCAGATCCTATAAGTTCAGTTCAGATCAGTTCAGATCCTATAAATTCAGTTCAGATCAATTCAGATCCTATAAGTTCAGTTCAGTTCAGTTCAGATCAGATCTGTTTCACTCCAAAAAACAGAGCCTTAGGGCTAAAAACTAGTTGAATGATACTCCTGTGTTTTTGTTCCATTCAAGCCACACCAGATATTTTTCAAGTGTTATTATACACAGAAATGAAAAAAAAAATGGTAATAATTCAGTCAATGGGTTTTGTTTAGAACAGTTTTAAGGTAAGACCTTGCAATCACCTTTACATTATTTAAATCTCTTGTGATTATGTTTTTAACTTAAGATTGTTTTAAACAAGATCTTTTGCAAATCGGAAACAAGTTGACTGATCTTAATTTCGAGTCATTTTTCGATTAACTTGTTACATATTCGTAATTGCTCAAATGCTTCATGATATAATTGGTCTTATGGGCTAAATTCAATTTGAAAAAAAAATGGGCTTTGTGACTCGAGCAGTCCAGCGACTAGTAGCCTCAAGTCGTTGACTAAGAACACGTAAATTATTGACTACGATGTAGAGATGATAAAGGATCACTTTTGGATTAAGATGCTTTAAAAATTCATTCAACTTATTCGTCATTCGTGAAACTTATTAGTGATCACCTGTCATTCCTCTAATCATCAACCGTGGATAAAACGGGTGAATTGGGCGATAAACGAACGATTACGTAAATATAAATATGTTTCAAGCTAAAAACCACAATTTTTTAGAAAATGGATTGCCATGACGAGATATTCAATTTGAAAGGAAAAATTAGTTTCTGAACTCTCAATCGAGAGTTATGCTCTACAACAATTCCACCTACTACCGTCGAAATACACCTCACCTGAATATGAGATGTCCAGCTTCAGACCTGTTTTGTCCTCACTTAAGCCCAAAGTATAAGGTTTTATTACTAGTGTGATGGGTGAAATCGGTTTTAAACACGTCATAGGCTCCTCAATTTCCCAATGTTGGTTAACTCAATCTCATAATTTTAGCTGGTTAAATTACATTTTTTAATAAAAAAAACTTTGAACCACCATATCATCCACTTCGGGTTACTTGTATCCTTCATTTCTGAAAGACAGCCCGAATAAACCGTCCTCAATAACCCGACCCAAACCCGACGCACCCGTATTGAGGGAATCAGCTAGAGATAAAAGTAGTTAACCTGTCACACGACAATCGACTTGAATATTTTTCTCCCTTGCTGAAGGTTTTAATCGGATCACCTTCGTCTCAATCGATTGATTCCTTCATACGAAATCGAAAGTTTTGATCTTTAATCCAAAACTTTTGTTAATTTAGTTGCCATTAATTTGGGCCTCATATTCTTCACATCATTGTTAATTTTGTTACAGTTGATTTGATCGCGTGATTGATTTTTCTGATTGAAGAAAAAATAACCATGGTGTCTCAACAATTCTATACTCACTGGTAAATAATTCCTCTTTTTTCTTTTTTCTTTTTTTGCCTCGTTCGTCACAACCTGAATAATGCCGTCACAGATAAGAATTTGTGAAGGGCAAATTAGATGCGGACGGGTTTCCCAGGTTACGAGTACCGACATCATAACTTTACCTGCTAACAGTGCTAAGTTAACCGACATCTGTTTTACCTCCGTCTTAACCACTATGTTAAAGAATTTTTGGTATCACTGTCAAGAGACCATCTTGATTCTTGTCAATCAAGTAGGACCCTAGAGTAGATAGGAATGGATGGGGTAGTTTTAGGATGATTATGTAAGCTCGGAGCTCGGCTCGAGAATTTAACGAGTCAAGCTGAGCTATCGGTTTGAACTTGTGTGATTATATAATATCTTGGTCTTATTTATAAAACTATTTTATCATGTTTGTATCACCATATCAAGGTTTTCATTGATTTGCCCAATATTTTTATACATTACCTTCAAATCCTGCTATTGAAAATATCGAAAGAAAAATCGAAAATTTAACAATTATTAATAGGCTCCGTGCGGTCAGAAATTCATAGAGACACGCAGGGGTTGATAGTAAAGACGTTTCGTGTCGAAAGAGTTTTCTGTACTTTGAGCTGGTGCAGGCACCTGCGGCAGAGTCAGAAACGCGGCAGGGCCTTCTGACTGGGGAGCGAATTTCTTTGTACTGATGAGAATTTCTCCCCCACCTGACTCGTAAAAAATGAAAGAGTCTAAGGTTAAAACCCCATTGGCCAAATGAAAACGCTATAAGAATTAACAAAGATAAAAAGAGGGTTTAGGGGTAAAAAGTAAAAACCTCCTCTTCTGTCTGGTAATAGGCTGTCACTCGGGTTTAAGTTCACAAGCTTGATAATGAACTCAATTTTTACATGATCGGGTGAGCTCGGGATCCGCTGATCTCAAGTTTTGCTTTATGAGCACAAGCCGAGTAAGGCCAAGCTCATGATCGGCTCGGCTCATTGTCTCTCCTAATTATGAGTTAGTGTGGTTGCACTTGTTATCCCGGTGAATAACGTTTGCTAAATGCAAAAAAACATGCTAGTTAATCTCATTAAAGGGGGCGTTTCGTAGTGTGTAGCTCCTTTTTTGAAGCCTAAAGGAAGACGATACGCCTGGTAAGATAGTAGCTATGTAAGATTTGCGGTCATCCAAGTTCTAATTGTAGTAAACGTGGGCGTCAAGCTTTAAAAAGGATCGAATTTGCATTGTCAAACTTACTAATGGATAGAATGATGCAATCAACTTCAAGTGTAGAAGAAAAAGAGACGGATGTAATTGTTTCTAAGGATGAAATCGGAATTGGAATTCCACAGATACCCTTTGATCTGTTTGTGAAGAAGACTCGCAAATCTATTCGCTTTACTGATGCTTTCCAGAATCTAGTCTACCAATCAACTGCTTCTCAACACCAACACCATGGCAACCGCAGACATGTCTTGCACGATGTCTCTGGCAATACTCTTCTCTCCCTTTTCCGTTCTCATGTCAGTCTCTCTGACTCTCTGCTTGATCGACATTTTCCATCATGTCAATCTGTAAAATAAATGAGTATTTACATTTCTGGTGGTGTTATAATATTTAGGATGGCTCATGGAAAGGTCTTAAGGGCGATGGTCTTGGAGAGGAGTTATTATTCAAAGTGGAGCGAACGCTGAATACATTTAGTAAGGCGGAGTTCAATGTAATCCTTACCGGAGACTCGACTTTCACAATGAGAGGTTGCTGTTTTTGGAGAACTTGCACAATCTATAAGCAGGACAAATCTCTAGTAGCTCAGGTAGTGAGGTAGCAATGTTTAGAAATTTTCAGTAGATTATGATATTTCAGAAATCGAGTTGATGCTATATACTTCGCTTGCATT
Organism: Silene noctiflora; assembly: GCA_009801015.1. Classification (NCBI taxonomy): domain Eukaryota; kingdom Viridiplantae; phylum Streptophyta; class Magnoliopsida; order Caryophyllales; family Caryophyllaceae; genus Silene; species Silene noctiflora. Next base: position 180,027 of record VHZZ01000556.1, on the reverse strand, counting down.
CTTCTGCAAGTCGAGCTGATGTTTTTTTTTTCACATCTTATGCAGACGAATCTAATGTATACGCTAGGTTTTCGGAAGCACTTTGTCTCGAGGAGTAAATTCAGAGTAACCATATTTCCTGGTTTCGCTGATTATATCTTCATCGCGGCTTTGATATTGGTTTTATTTGAAGGGCGGAAATAATACAATTTTTTATTGACAATTTGTATCTTGATTCATGATCAATTCATCATAATTGTTGGTTGAATTTGGAATTGTTGAACAATCTTCTTTCCCCTGTATTTGTCAGCTTATTAATTGATAGCAGGGAATACCCAAACATGTACTTAAATCTGGGAGGATTTCTCAGAGGTTAAGCGAGGTAGCTCGGTAGTCAAAGTTCACTCTGTCGTTTTGTTCCCTCCTTTTAAGTCATTTTCATACGTTTCTTCAAAGAGTATATTCTTATATGTGAAACACACATAAGAAATACTAATCCAACTCTCATTGTTTAAAAAATCACTCTCCAACCTGACATTTACTCGTACGTGATTCTGTGTGACGAAATTATTGGTTTGATAAGAACTGCTCCTTCCGTCCTAATTATTTGTTTAACTTTGATTAAAATATCCATCACAAAGATTATAAAAAGATTAAAAAAATGACCGAGTTAAAAGGAGTATCGACTGTCATTGTAGTATAGCACTTGGTGACATGGTGTCATTTGGCTGGTTCTCAAATTTGTCATGGCTTGCATTGGCTTCAGAATAAACCTGAACTACCATCTAGGAAAATACTTTGTTGTTCAAACATAAGACGGTTTTACAATTGATGTATTATGAAACTGCGTGTAAATTAGAGAAAAGTAGTACTCCGTATATAGTATATGTGAATAAATCAATAATCCCTTTGTATCACTATAAAACTACTCCGTTTTTCCCTATATATTATGGACGAGATTTTTTCACTCACAAAATACTACGAGTACTACAAATTAACGAGTCTCAAATCAAATTTAGGAGTCAAAGACCTAATGAAAATTATTCCACTCTATCTCACGTCTCCTGAGAGTCCTGAGACCCATAAACGTCTAAAACTAACATAAGATAACCCAACGTTTATTAGTTCCACTATTTTTCATTTTTTCCTCATATATACAAAGTACTCCGTATATATGATTAAATCCGATGAACCTTATTGTGAGACCGACTCAATTTTATAATTTGTTAAATGCAAATTCTCATTTCAGACAGTCTGTTTCGTCTAAAGGCTTCAGACAGTCATATGTGACCCATTTACAGCTAAATGTTACACGGTTTAAAACTTTAAATAGTAACATTCTACCATAATAATATGACCCAGTTTAAATAATCACATTTAATCATAAAAGTGGTCATATAAAACCCGTCTCGACACTGAAACTTTCAAATCAAATAGGCCGTCGGAAATGAGACATTCTGTTTATTAAATGGAAAATGATAAATACAGCCCCAGGGGCTGTATTTAAGGGACCAAAAAAGGAAAGAAAAACTTAAATCAAGTATTTAATGACATCAATTTACGCGGAATTGTGTCATAAATTCCTAATTTAATTCCATTTTGGGAAGTAGTTAATTCTTAAATACAGCCATAATTTATCATTACCCTTATTAAATTGGTAGTAAGTAGTAGGAATTTCCCTGCAACAACCAACGCCCGGCAGAATGAAAATAAAAGGCTAACAGAATGCAGTCTCTCATTTTTACAACATTTTAATACGTCTCTCTACTTTTCTCTCTCCTCTTATTTTGTTTGGTATTCACAGGTAATCTTCATCACCCACCTTTATTATTTCAATCATTTCAAGTTTTAATCTTTTATTCATAAATCATTGTTTTGTTTAATTTAATTTAATTTGTGTATAATAATAATTTATATAATTGATGTTTGTCGGTGGGAATTTTGCAGTGAATTTGATCAAAAGATATAATCTTTTTAATTGATTATTTTTTTACTGTGGAAAAATGGCTATGTTATCTGAAGAAATTACTACCCTTTGCAGTCACTGGTAATAATTTATCTCATTTTTTACATGTTTTTACTTGTTGGGTTGATTTGATCATTGATATTCATGTAATGTTTGTAGTTTTTGTATGGGTAGTTTATGTTGAGGTAGCTAGGCTGAGTGAGGAGGATTCTCTGCTCGTTTTCGTGTTCCGTCTCGCGTCATTGATTAAAGAAAATATTGAGGGAATCACATTAAATGGATGATGTTTACAAGATAAAGGTGGTGGGATAGAAGACGTAACATGAAAATGGGATAAAGAATCCGCTCTTAGCTAGGGTTGTAGTTATTGCGAATTGATGTTCATGTTTGTGTCTTTGATTGTTTTGTTGTGGATGGAGCTGAAATTTGATGTAGTTTAGAAAACTGTTGGTTTTTGTTATGCATTGTTGTAAGCAAGATTCAAGAAGTGGGATGGACCTTGATTATATCATGGTTTATTCCCTCCGTCGCAATCATTTCTCTTGAGGGGTATTTTAATCATAGCATAACAACTAACAAGTGGTTGGGACGGAGGGAGTTTATGGTAATGCTATGAGGTTACGCCATGTTGATCATGTGAAAATGGATATGATATTTGTTTTGCTTCGAAAAGATGGAGTTTTGTATGTGCCTGTACACTGTACAGTTTTTAACTCTTGGTAACCTTTTTCATTCCAGCAATAGACCTATCCCTTCGACAAACATCGATTTGCATTTTGTTCACTGCTCTCGGAATCTTGAAAAATGCAAAGTTTGTGGTGACATGGTTCCAAGAAAGCATGCTGAAGAGCATTACCTTGAAACTCATGCTCCTGTAAGTTGCTCTTTTTTTTAATGTACATCAGCATATGCTTTCCTTGCCAATCTTGTCAGCTATCATCTATGACTATGTGCACATTTGAGCCCTTGATAACAATCATGTGATTCATGTTCTTAAGAAAAGCTGCTTCGCACTAAAGGTACCCTTGTACATCCTTGGGGAAGTTGTGTAAGTTTAAGGTTTGTTTAGCTACAGTTAGTAGTGATCCAAGTATCCAACCAAGAAGATAGGGGCCTCAACATTTAGAAACCATGTACATCCTTGGGTAAGTTTCTGTAAGTTTAAGGTTCGGTCAACGTCAACTACTCTAAACAGCAATCCAGCCAAGATGGTAGGGGTATCAAGTCTAAACATTTAGAACAAATAGTTGAAAAGTAGTAACAATAATCCATCTTAATTTCATTTCCAAAACATATACTGGTCAGCCATAATTAAGTATTAGACACTTGGATTTAGGTAAAAAGAAACTAATTGGGCTGTTAGGGTCTGAGATCAAGAGTCTTGAACTATAGGTCCTTTAGATTGCTATTATACTCCGTATAACTTTAGATTGAGTATTTGAATTTAAGAGTAAATTATTCTCAGCTTGCTCACTAGAGCTGTTTTGAGACTGGAAGTCTGTGTCACTAATTCCGATGGCAGGTGCTTATCCTTGTGAGTACTCTCAACATGAATAAAAAGAGGAAAGAGTTACATGTGTACATTACATTAAAGTAGATGCTTCTAAGGGCATTATTGTGTTTGTGTATGCTTTTCTAGACTGTCAAAACGGATTGGATGGCTTAGGAGTGTATTTCCGCGACATTTCTAAAGTTATGCTTCTCCCGTGTATGAGTGTATCAACCATTCAATTTCAATGTTTTGGGAACTTTGTGGTAGTAATTGAAAGAGCTAGTGTATGAAAAAGAGGGTTGATGAGGTTAACAAGAGCTGTATCTCAATAGAGGTGGATGGAGTGACCCCAATGTTGTTTCCAAAGATGGTTTAAACATTCATGATGGTTTGTGTATGCTTCATTGTACTGTTTTTATATAAATACTGTTATATGTTGCTCCCATTGATGGTTAGATATGTATGCTTCCTGTACGAGGCACTTTTTTGGGCAATGTCCGTGTGTACATGTACATAGGTGACACTCGGTGTGTTTGGATGGAGCGATTTGGAGGGAAAGGGAAGGGGGGAGTAGGGTATTTAAAATCCCTTTTTCATTGTTTGGATAGCAAATAAGGGTGAAGGGAAATGAAGAGGGAAGGATTTGGAGGTATCTGTTTTCCCTCCTTCAAGGCAAATCAAAATCTTTCCACCATAGGAAAGTTTTGGAGGGAAAACTTCACCTCTCCATTCCCCATCCCCTTCCCTTCCCTCCCTTTCCCTCTCCTCCATCCCTTCCTCTCCACTTTTGCTATCCAAACACACCCTTAAAGACACTTGTATATGTGAGCTATATAATCGCAAGTTTGTTGGTATCTATGAGTATACCACCAAAGAATGTAATCAAAAGTAGGTGCAATTGCCGTAGGTTCTTGAGACATCTTTGTGTACACAGGTTTTATGCATGCAACCTTCCATGACCTTATCAAAACAGTTGAGTGGTAGTTCCCTTGAAGGATGTGAAGTCATTGGGTGTTTATTATTTTCTCTTATCTTTACGAGGACGCATTCATAAAAATGAACCAGATTTTAATTAGTCTCTAAAATTCTCAAATTCTCTATGTTCTCACATTTACTGAGGCACTAACAAGAAGGGAATGCATAATGTTGAAAATGTTTCTCTAGTGTCATTGACAAGTATTCTTTCTTGGTTATGCTTGATTTATAGTGTACTATCTCATGGACAGGTAGCTTGTTCTCTATGTACAGCGACAATGGAACGTGATATTTTGGATGTGCATAAAGGTGAAAGCTGTCCTCAAAGAATCATAACATGTGAATTCTGCGAATTTCCTCTGCCTGCCATTGATTTGATTGAACATCAGGTTTGTGATGGAAACATGTCTTTTGGTACCAAGTACTCGTACAGTCATACTTTGCTCTTCCTATATAATACAACAAGTCAACAACAATGTAGCTTTAATCCCAAAATTATTTGGGGTTGGCAGTTTGCTGGGATGAATCATCATTTTTCATTGGCAACCCTTCAATAACGTATTTAAAATTATCAAATAACACTGTTTTACAGGAAGTATGTGGAAATCGGACGGAACGCTGTCTTCGTTGTAGCAGGTATATCAGATTACGTGATACTTATGTCCATGAAACGACCTGCAATGGTGTTGTGGAGGGTATCGTGGGCTCTTCCAGGTAATGATGCACAACTTTCTTTTTGCCTCTTACAGCTTTAGCTTCTTCAGTGGGTATTGTGATTATGCTGATGCTGATGGTTGAGTTGGTTGAAAGATGTGTTGGGTTTAAATCAGAAGTTATTGTGATCTTGGTGTAATGTGCTTGATGCTGATGTTAACCTAGTGAACTACTGAAAAGGCTCTGGCTTATTAGTTCACCAAATCACCATTTAGAATTTCCTAGAGGGAATGTTCATTAACATTAGGTATACTGCATAAGTATGACAACATTTATTGGAAAACAAATAACTTGGTCTTGGTGCTATATGGTTCACTGCCATAATCGTCTTCTTTTTTTCCCTAAAAAGTAAACTCTTCTTTCTGTTACTTATCATTCAGTGTTTGGTGTCTGGAATAGTACATAATAACTCACGATAGAACCATAATTCTTTGAGAAGCACATTGGCTTGATGGCTCAGAAAAGAAAATGCAAGACCCTCAATCAAAAAAGGACCTCTCTTATCTTTGGCCATTTTCATCTTAGTAATGCATTTTCCCTTGGCCTCTTTAAGCAGAAGTTCATATTGGTCTTATTAGGACTTTTGCGATTTGAAGTTTGATAGCTGATCCAGACGGGTTTTTATTGAGGTAGCTAGTCTCTTTGAGAGATGGTCTCATACTCTTTTAATGTGAGACCAACTCATCTAAATAAAAAATCCCAACCATCTATCTCACTGAGCTTACAAAACTCTTAACAAAATAATAACTACCCCTTTTGTGTCGGTCATTCTCATGATAATCTTATCATTAGCCCGTCTCATACGAGAATTTACGTTCTTAAAGTAGTATTTTCTAGACTTTCACCTAGTTGGTAGTTTTCAGTATGTGAATGATAGGTACGAAATGTTGCCCTATATATTCATGTTTGTGCTCTGCTGAATTACTACATGACTGATTGAGGGATTGTTTCCCTGGTTAAAAATTTGATCTTTGCTCTTAGATGCGCAATTCTCATATGAATTTTTACAGGGATGCGCGGACAGATGCTGAAAGACCACCACGACCAGAAAGAAGGGCTGGACCACCGTTTCTGCGTAGACATCTGCTATTCTCTATAGCCATTACCGGAATTGCGTTTATCTTGGGATCGCTGCTCTTTCAGAAGAAGTCTGACATCACTCCAGGTCACTAGACGTCAGGCGGCACATTACACTTTATAAGTAAAATTTACAATTTGAGGCTCTGTATTATGTGTATCTGAAGCAATGTGCAGAATTTGTCTTTCGACCAAAAATGTTGGCTTTACATGCTTGCTAAGCATTAAGCAATGAATGAGGTTTAAGTTTTCAGAACTGATTAGTGAACAGCAGTAAATATGTCTTTCGATCAAAAATGCTACCTTCTTTGTGCTTTTGTTCGATGTATGTTGGTTCGTTGTGCATGGAAAGTAGAATAAAATCGTCCTCTGTTTATTGAATCCCCATGTTGCACAAGATGCTCTTCGTTTAGCATCCCGTCGCCTTGTACCATTTTCAAATAATTTAGTATTTTTTGAAATGTTTGTCAGTCGGAATTTCCGCCTGCTTCTCAAGTATTTACTGTTGAGGCATCCTGAACTTCGGATCTCACTTCATGCAGGTAGCTACATGCCTACTCAGACGGTTGGTGACGCGGGTGTTGGCTGGAGTAAATATGATTTTTTCCCAATTTGGTAATATTAATTTCATTTTCCATATCCAATTTCATGAAAGAGTATGATGAAATAAAACCAATTAAATAAGAGAAAACAACTTGCACTTACTTAAAACGAAAATGCAAAGAAATGAATGTCATACCTAAATAAAGAAAACGTAAAAAATTTAGTAGTAGTATAATCATAATTTAGTAGTAGTATAATCATGTGATTAACAGACGAGCTAGGGTCTGTTTGGTAAAACTACCTGAAAAGGTAGCTGGAAACTGAAAAGGTAACTGAAACCTGAAAAGGTAGCTGAAAATTATGAACGGATAAGGTAGCTGATTATATAAAAAAATGTTTGGCAAACTAACTGAAAAGGTAACTGATTTTGATAAAATGACGTAAAAGGATATGACAATTATTTAATAGTATAGATTTAAGGGGTGAAAAGGGAAAATCAAATCAAATCAGGTACCTGAAATCTCAAATGTTCATTTCAGGTAGCTTATTTGGTTAAATAAGCTACTTGCCAAACGCTGACAAACAAATAAGGTACCTGAAATTTTGGTCAAATAAGCTACTTTGACCAAATCAGGTAGCTGAAATGTCTTGCCAAACAAAGCCCTAGTCTCCTTTCAGACAGACTATTTTCGTTGAAACAATAAAACGGTGTTTTAAAACCATTTTACAACTTAATGTGACCAATTTTGGAAAATAAATTACCATAAGCTGTAAGACTAGCTCAACCATTGTGATTACATTTAATCATTAAATAGTCACAAAATCCTGTTTTATTTGCTTCAGACGAAATTGAGCGTCCGAAACAAGAATTTGCGGTGATTGATAAGTACATAGCATTATGGCAAGGAACGTCGTTTGTAGACTTGTAGCCGAGCACGAGGGAAACCTAATTAAATATAGGAAATCCACCTAAATTTACTACGGAGTACATTAGACCAACAAGTATACTTAAAAGGATTTTTTCCAAAAAATTGTCTTTAATCATTTGTGGTATTATTATGGGCGCCCTTAATCAATTATGATTATTAGTTACGGACTACTACAAAATTGTACGCAATTACATAATTACGTACAATACCTTTGTTTTAAAGGAAAACCAAGTTAACCAGTCATTTGTTCTAAAATAGATTATCTCTATTTTTTTCTCTCCATTTCCTTTTAGAAAATATTATTATATTATACTCCATATTTTTAATCTCATTCATTTACCTTTTTATTTTTAAATAAATCTTTAACTATCCGATCGAATCCCAGATTTAATCCGAACTGTTAGAGAAATAATAGACTTTCATTTCTTTTTGAAAAAATGGAGAGGATCCCTTCCTCCATTTGTTCCTCTTATCTGGTCATTCTAATTGGATGGACTAAATACGAAGAATATCTCAAAATTTTAAATATTAGCGTAATTCTGTTGGGCAAATATGTACAATTTTTTTTTTTTTTTTTTAAATAGCAGTGATCGTCTATGAGAAGTGAAAATTTCAAAAACTTTTAGATTTTTAAATTTTATTCAAATTTATCTTATGCTATTACTCGTTTGTTCTCGATGAAATTTTTCGCTCCATTAACCGCAAAATTTTGGTCGGCCATTGCCAAGGACGTTTAAGACCTTGTTCTTACCTAAATGCGGGAAAACGGGGCTTCGATTTTGGTGATCAAATTTATAAACTTTATTGGACATAAATATTTAGGGCCTCATTTTTTATGGACCACAAAACCTCCATTAATTTTAAGGCGCACCCATATAGTCAATTAGTCACCATTAAAGTATTTAGTATGGCCGTATGGGTATATATTCAAAGCCATTTTTCGAAATATATCCCATTATTGCTTATTTGCTTAGCTGATTAATCAACATTAACAGCAGAAGTTAACATCGATAATATCATAATAATTACCCATTACGCATCAAAAATAGCGGCTGCGGGTTTCCTAATCACCAGAAAAAATACTCGTATCATAATAACGAGGGTAAATTTGAAAAAATGATAAAACATTATTGAACTTTCATATTACGTAAAATTTGTTAAGAGGTCATAAAAAAAGTCCTTAAAATGTTGCTCACTCTTTAAATCATGGCAAACTTTCTCTCTTCTTTTTATCCAAAAACTTTCTAAAAATGTAATGGAGAGTAACGACTAAGTTAAGAGATAAATGAGCATGCCCCAAAAGTCAAAAACAATAAGGAAAATGGAATTTATTCTCTCTTTTACGTCCGATCAATATGTAATCTTTGCTTCGGTTTTTACTCTCTCCGTCTCAATCATTTGTTTACCTTTGTCAAGGAAAAATACCTAAATATAAAAGGTAAAATAATAACTAAGACTGAAATAGTATTTAACTTGTTTCATGTGTGATCAAAATAAAATACGTTAATTTTAACTAATATTTTTCCGCAATACCCTCTCATTTCTAGTAATCAATATTATCAAATAGGTTACAAATTATTTGTTTACTTTTAATGGTCATCGTAAGAAGTATTTTAATTGAAGGTAATGACTAACTAAGACGGTAATTGATCATACCAAAAGCATCTCTAATAAATATACAGAAGGCGACATCTTTATTCTTTTTCGAGTAAATTGATTCGACAATAAGTTAGTGTAAGACGGTTTTACACAACTACTCCGTACAAGTTTGATTGAAATGAGAGGGTACATTTTAAGCCTTGAGCTTTCTTCTATAAATAGCTTCTATTTCAAAAATGTCTCAACCATATTTCCAAATTTCCACAGTTTATGTTTTAGCTTCGTCTTTCGCCTTCTTTCTAATCGTGTGTCGTAAATACTTTGGATATGTCATTCCAAGCAGTACAGTTACAAATCCAGGATCATTATGTAAATAAGCCTTACATTTCCTTTACATTATGTAAATTGCGGTTTTTTGACAATTACGTAGCTTAATGTGTGTATGTGATGTGTAATATTATGCGTTTGTGTTACTATTACGACAACAACATTATCCTAGTCCAGTGCCTCGAAGCCTGATTACCTTATTTCGGAACTTGACAGGTTGTGATCGATAATGGTATACTACAAATGACTATATCGAATCCTGATGGGATTGTTACAAAGATAGTGTACAATGGAATAGAGAATTTGCTTGAAGAAACAAACACAGAAGATAATAGAGGGTATGTCGTAGCCTTTGTCGAACTGCCTAAAGAACTTATTTAGTTGAACTTCACGATTGCATCATATGCTGGAATAAAACAGAACGACTCACTTCTTAAGTTCAGGTATTGGGACCTTAACTGGAGCGCAGCTGGATCAACGGGAACAACAGGATTTTACGAAAGGTATGTATCAATGTACTGTAACATTTGCTTTGATGTGTTAAAGTGGAGCTGATAACAGTAAGATTGATGCAGGATTGCAGCAACGAGCTTCAGTGTCGTAGTTGAAGATGAAGAAATGGTGGAGGTATCCTTCTCAAGGACATGGGATGCCTCCTATAAGGGTAAGCTCGTGCCATTAAACATCGATAAAAGGTATGCTGCTAAATCAATTAGGAAATTAATGCTTTACGGACATTACAGTACTTGCAGTTTAAAGATAAATGTAATCTTATACAAGGTTATGTCTTCAATTTTAAGGTTCATAGTGCTCCAGGGCTCATCGGGGTTCTACTCCTACGCTATCTACGAAAAACTTAAGGAATGGCCTGGATTTAATCTCGCTCAAACTAGGATTGCTTTCAAGCTTAATAAAAAATGGTAAAATGATGTTAACTGAATTTGCGATAATTCATGTGTTTGAGGATTATGATACTCTACACTTGTGAGTTTTCTGTTTGCTAGAATTAACTTTTTTTGAATCTTAATGAATAGGTTTCACTACATGGTTGTGGCGGATGACAGACAAAGAGACATGCCTCTTCCAGATGACAGGTTACCTGAACGATGCCAAGCGTTGGCTTTTCCTGAAGCTGTGCTGCTCACAAACCCGGTTGAGCCTGAATTTAAAGGAGAGGTGTGTGCGTACTGAAATATTAAAAAATGACGCATTTAGACTTGTGAAAGCATCTGAAAATAATGATTTGTTGATGAAACAGGTGGATGACAAATATCAGTATTCATGTGAGAACAAGGATCTTCAAGTCCAAGGATGGATATGTAAGGACCCGCCAACAGGATTCTGGCAAATTACGCCTAGTGATGAGTTTCGAACTGGTGGGCCGCTCAAGCAGAATTTGACCTCTCATGTTGGACCAACAAAACTTGCTGTGAGCACCGGAATGTTACTCTTTTTGTAGCACTTGTTCAGTGTAATTAGCTTGTTATCCTACATTCCAACGTATAAGACGATCAATGTGGTCATGATGGATGCTTCACTTTCAGATGTTTATCAGTGCTCGTTATGCTGGGGGAAGACATGGTGATGAAATTCGCGGATGGTGAACCATGGTAAAGGGTTCTCGGCCCAGTTTTCATGCAGTTAAACGTGCCTACGAGATTT
>VHZZ01000556.1:137875-162129 GCA_009801015.1 Silene noctiflora | reverse complement strand
AAATGCGTACAACATATAACTTAATCAGTTATAGCAGTACACCCACCTAGAAAAGTATTCATAAGAATCCACTCAATTACATGTTCGTGATGTCCCGAGCAAGGGAGGTCGAGACAGGTGACGCCGGAGCAGGGAGGGTGGGGGTAGATCAGTGACTTCGGTGAGTGGTGAGAGAAGGAATGGGTAATTGGTGAGTAATTGGTTGAGTGAGAGAGAAGAGAAAAAAAATGAGAAGGTTAAAATCGTAAAAAGTGTATGTGAAAGAGTAAAAATCGTATGTGAAAAAGTACAACCCTTTAAGTGAAGTGACTTTAAGTCCAAAAGAACAAGGTCTTATTACCTAACAAATATATCAAGTGCTCCCATTTATAATTTATATTATAACAGTAAAATACGTATATAATTAGAGAAAGATTCTTAAGAATATATCATCAAAAATTAATGTACAAACTGATATTTACCGTAATTCATGAAATAATCTTGAAAATCTTTCTCTAATTTACTTTTAATGTGCATCCTAAAAGCACATCTCAGAAAAATCGTTTCTCAAATAGATTGTCTATGGGCTACAACCCTTTTCTTTTGGATTGAAACTATCTGAACTGAACTGAACTAAATTTAATGGAGCTGAACTGAACTGAAGTAAGAAGTTTAATTTATGAGGAGAAGAACTGAACTGAACTGAATAGAGCTGAACTAAACTGAGCTGAAATTAAGTTTAAAAGAACATGCCTGAATTTTGCTACTCTTGCATTCTCGGGATGTTTCTAACTTCAAACAAAAGACATCTCAAGTTTTAGGTGCTACTTAGGCCGTCCGATACAAATAGTTAGACTTTAGTTGTTTTTGAGCATATGCGTATTTTTTTTTGAATTTATTACCTCAAACTTTATTTATCTTTTAGCATATGTGTATTTTTCCTGGGCTTATTAAAGTTGATAAGTTAGATTTTAATTTATTTTTTCCGTGAAAACTCAAATTTAACTAAACTTATATGTAATGTTTTTGAATTTTATTGTAATTTGTTGAACTTGATGTTTAAGTGAATGAACTCAAAAACTTTATAGTAAAACTAAAAATTTCAAAACAAAATTCAAAAACTTTATTATAATGCTCAGAAAGTATACAAATGATGGTAATACATCGAATATATAATCTAATTAGTTATTATAGTATATCCTGAACTGAAAATAATTTTTTTTACGTTTTTTAGACTCATACTAAAACGAAACATAGTAATTACTATTTACTAATTACACAAGAATTGACCCACACTCTATCGCTTCTCGATACGCCATGGAGCACTACGTAGAGAGTTGGGCAAAGGCAAGAGTAGCTGGGACCAGGGACATATAAATAGAAAAGAAAAAGAAGACATGTAAAGGTGAACAAACATACATGCTTGTAAATGGATAATGCTTAGATTCTAGTTCAAAACATAACAAATCGGTACTTATAAGCCAAATAACCACCTTAATTTACACACTATTCTTAGGCCATTACTACTACTATATAAACATGTACAATTCATATGTAAATTCATACATTTACCAACAAAAATAAACCAATTTCGTCATTTTTTTCATACTTAAAGATCAGGATACAATTGTAAGAATGTCATCATCAAAAGGAGGAAAACCATGGATTTGTTGTTGCGGGGGAGGTGGTGTGGACCCTGGTCCTAACCCGGGTCCACCACCTGCCCCGGCTCCATCCCCGCCTACCCATCAGCCTGTTCGTCTTCAGATTCTCGATCGTTATGTATGTTGTTTCTTTTATTTCGGATTAACCAATTTCTTTCTTTTTTTGTCTAATTATTCAACTAATCCAGGGAATGTTTTTTTGTTGGTTTCTGTGTAGTACACACAATTATGTCCCCTTGTTTTCCCTTGTTTTATTTAGTGCCAAGGTTTTTGGAATTTTGAGTAGTAAAAACCGATAAACCAAATTATTTATTGGCGGTTTTGGGTAGCGAGTGCTGCTAGTTACTACCCTGATACCAAGTTACCAACCAGCGCTGTTTGTTCCACCCAATTAAGTTCCTAGAGCATGTACAGTGATAAAAAAATATAACACCCAATTAGTAAGTTCCTAGAGCATGTACGGTGATAAAAATATAAAGAGCAATAGAGTACTTATTTTGCTCTCCATTTATAAATTCTACCCATATTTTCACTTATATTGGCTACTTAAAAGTTTCGATTTTCCTAATTTACGACCCATTTGCAATGATGTGACTATTTTTGTTAAAAAGTTATCGGAAACATTAGCTACAACATTTTATTGCAAAATGGTCACTTTTTATTTCAGAATAGCGGCATTTTCCTGTCCTAAGCTTAAGACGGAAATGGCCCGTCTTAAATGAGAATTTGTGATTACATTAATAGGCTGCTCCTTGAGTAAAATCAATGATTCAGCTGTGCTAACTGCTAAGCACCACTTTTGGACTATATACCAGGGAATTGGCATTTGGAATATTTGGTTTCTGTTAAAGTTTGAACTGGTTGTCTTTGCAGGTAGTATTGGACAATGGCATGCTTCAAGTGACGCTGTCGAAACCAGGAGGAATTGTCACTGGAATATCATACAATGGCATTGACAATATGCTTGAAGTTCGAAATGGGGAGGACAATCGAGGGTGAGCATTCTTCATGTTGCTTCAGAACATCCTGTTTTAACTTGGAATTGCCATTGATATACACACTCTTTAGTCTTTAATCCTCACTGCAGCAAATTTCAGTTTTGCTGTTTTCTTAGTTTTCCTGATAATTTAGTTTTGCTCATTTGATATTACGGTAACTGCGATTTCTATGCAGGTACTGGGATCTTGTTTGGAATGATGCTAATACACCCGGAACATTTGATGTGTTAGTACCTTGTCGTCGTAGCATTTTCCATGTTTAGTCTAAAGATGTTTCCATTTGTGCCACTTTTAAGGGTATGTTCAATGCTCTTTCATTTCATGACGAAGAATTTGCATCTGCATTTGCATGCAGGATAAAAGGATCAAATTTTCAGGTGATAGTATCTAATGATGATCAGGTGGAAGTTTCCTTCTCTAGACAATGGGATCCGTCCCTCAAGGGCAAGGCAGTCCCCTTGAACATCGATAAAAGGTCATTGCGTATTTCCTTTAACCTTAGAGTTTATTAGCTTTGTCTGACATTTTTTCATTTGATAACAGAAATACTAATCGTTAATTGGCAATCTTAATAATGACGGAAATCAGGTTTATTATGCTGCAAGGCTCATCCGGATTCTACACTTATGCTATTTACGAGCACTTGCCCGATTGGCCTGGGTTTAGCATGGGGGAAACTAGGATCACATTTAAGCTCAACAAACAATGGTAAAGATAACTTCTGTACTGTCTGCAGCCTGCAGGTTAACATATTGTCATATACCATGACATCTGTTTGATACGAAGGGAAATTTGTCATATACTTCGTATTTATTTACTTTTATTTCATGTGCTAGGTTTCAGTACATGGCTATTGCAGATGACAGGCAAAGACAAATGCCTTTGCCTGATGATAGGATGCCGGGAAGATGTCAGCCTCTAGCGTATCCTGAAGCTGTTTTGCTTACAAACCCTGTAGACCCGAACCTTAAGGGAGAGGTTGCTTGCCCTTTTTTTCTTTTTCATGTGTATAATTTTGAAGAGCCTCAAAATCATTCAAGTTTAAGCACGGCGTATCTTCTAATCCTTTCAATAAAATAACCGGAAACTTTTGTAGGTGGATGATAAATACCAGTATTCATGTGATAACAAAGACATCAAAGTTCATGGCTGGCTTAGCACTGCCCAGCCTACAGGATTCTGGCAAATCACACCTAGCTATGAATACCGCTCTGGTGGTCCGGTGAAACAAAATCTTACCTCCCATGTGGGACCTACATCCCTATCAGTAAGTCATACGGCTAATAGTACTGAGCTCTCCAAACAAAATGTATTTGTTCTGTGTTAAGTGAAACTGATGCAAAATTGATTGGTATCAGGTGTTTCTGAGTGCACATTATGCAGGGGATCCTCTGGTACCCAAATTCAATGATGGTGAGCCATGGAAGAAAGTTTTCGGCCCTGTTTTCATTTACTGCAATTCTGTACCCGCAGATACTGATTGGCATTGGCTTTGGGAAGATGCTAAACAACAGGTTGGCCAACATTATGCTGAAAGTTTACTTGTGGAAATTATTTGAGTAGTGACTGACTGGCAAAAAACCATACATTCAATTCTGAATAGATGACGCTACAAACTCAGATGTGGCCTTATAGCTTTCCTGCATCAGATGATTTTCCCAAGTCTGATCAACGGGGTAATGTCAATGGCAGATTACTAGTCCATGACAGGTTGTTATATGGGCATAGATAAATGGTTGATGTATCCTACTTAATATATTCTTCTGCTTGAATTAAATTTGATGCTGGATTTGTTATCACTCATTCTCACCAGGTATACTAATAGCGATGATTATATAGAAGCAAACGGAGCATATGTGGGATTAGCCTTACCAGGAAATGCTGGTTCATGGCAAACTGAATGCAAGGTAATGTAGATGTGTACTTTTAGCATCCTAAATAGTGTTATCCAAAATTCTAAGCAACATGGATGTACGGAACTTTGCTTTTTTCAGGGCTATCAGTTCTGGACGAAAGCTGATGAAAACGGCTTTTTCTCCATCTCTGGCGCAAGGGAAGGGGACTACAATCTCTATGCTTGGGTGCCTGGCTTCATCGGAGATTATAAATGTGATGCTGCCATTACCATAACAGCAGGTTTAGTTATTTTGTTTTGTCTTCTGTGTGTTATCTCATGCTCGTTTTCTTTCATTTCTCTAAGATTGTAGAGTTGAATGTCAGGATGTGATGTTGAATTGGGTGACCTGCTTTTTGAGCCTCCAAGAGACGGTCCAACCTTGTGGGAAATTGGAACTCCAGATCGTACTGCAGCTGAATTTTATGCTCCTGATCCTAATCCCAATTATGTTAATAAACTTTATGTTGATCATCCGGACAGGTTAGCTTTGTTAAAGCTTGCAGAAAATCTCCAAACAGGAGTAATTTAAGCACTAATCAATTCATAAGGTTAACCTGTTTTTGCTCAAGCATTCTGATTCCTTTCATTATATGGACAGGTTCAGACAATACGGCTTATGGGACCGGTATGCCGAGTTGTATCCTAATGAAGATCTAGTTTACACAATTGGCCTTAGTGATTACCGAAAGGATTGGTTCTTTGCCCAAGTTACTAGGTATATAGTTCGTCTCCTGCTATAAGCATCAGCATGAGACACAGAAACACAGCATCATAAACAAATGAGTGCACATAAGGCTTACACATTTGTCATGTTCTTACAGGAAGAAAGACAATGGATATGTGGGGACAACATGGCAAGTCAAGTTCCAACTCGGCGATGTGAATCAAAAGGGGAACTACAAGTTGCGGTTGGCAATCGCTTCAGCGAGCCTTGCTGAAGTTCAAGTAACGTCTCAGTGTTCAGTCTTCCGCTGATTGCAAATTCAAAATTTGAAATAATTGGCACTAGGTGATACTTAGTTTCAATACCATCCTCTCACATTATTAGTCGACGACTCAGAAATAAAAGAGACTTTAAAATACAAGCGAGAGGATGGTAACGAAACTGAGGACCACCCGTTGGTGCTAGACTGCCATCTCATATTCAGATCACATAATTTTGTTTTCCTTGTATACTAATTAAACACCATATTGCATGTAATGTAGGTAAGAATGAACGATCCAAGTACAAACCGGCCTATATTCACAACAGGGCTGATAGGGAGGGACAACTCAATTGCAAGACACGGGATTCATGGGCTATACTGGCTGTACAGCGTGGACATACCAGGTTCGAAACTTATTAAAGGGGATAATATTCTATACTTGACTCAGCCAAGGAACCAGAGCCCCTTCCAAGGAATAATGTACGACTACTTGCGTCTCGAAGGACCTCCTACTGCCAGTACATACCAGTGACTATACTAGATAATATTCAACTATTCATCCCATCTAATTCTTTGTCATCACAACTCTATGATATATATTCTAATTTTTTTTTTTAAAAAAGAGACACAAAGTAATTACATAGGTGATTTGTATACACACTGTAAGAAAGCTATTAATGGGATTTCATTTATTTTAATAAAATAAAATGCATAAGTTTCCTCAGAGTCTGTTCTATTGTGTACAACCACCTCATATTCTTATTAAGGTCATTTACGGAATAAAATGGGTTATAGTAGACATGACAAAGCTGACCTGACTTGATAAGGCTGGCACGAGTCCCGAAAATGACCCAAAAAGGTGTGACCCGATAGGCCCAAAATGACTAGTTAAGACAACATTTTGACGGAAGCGACCGGATCCAAAAATGACCCGACCCAATAATGACTCAATAAATTGTTGACCAGATGATGAGCCAACCCAAACCCGACCCGAATAACCCATTTAGCAGGTCTAGGTTCAAGTCCCATCAGAGATGAAGTTGGAGTCCACCCTTACATGAATGTCATCACACCGAAAGTAATGCAGTGATAGAGACAGCAGGTGAGTAGATAACATGACTGTCAACAATATTTTCCTAAATTCTCAAAACCAAATGAAAGGAATCTGCTGCATGTCTGCCTACCCTCTCTATATATTTCCAAATAAATGATCTTTTCATTTCCCACATAACATAATAAGTGTTACATTTGTACGCAGACTCTTAAAAAGGTGTCACCTTTTACTGTTGCTTATATTCTTATCAAACAAACAAGGGGACAACACATTTTACTATAGAAGAATATATTCACCCCACTTAGTTTTTTATTCTGCTCTTCTCTCTACCTTCTTCACAGTTTACACACCTATACGGCTATACTCTTCAAGGTTTGCTTATCTCTCTTTTGTTCCCTTTGCTTTTTTTTTCTGCTTACTGCCATTGTTCTAAATTTCGGGCCGGGTAATAAAGGTTTTGAAGTTTACCGTGACTGTGTTTTACGGTTTTAAGAATTAGGTGATATTGACTGCATTTAGCGAGATTAGGCCGTGATAACTGAAACTGATGTTTAATACTATGTTAATGCTTACTGCTTTTTTCATCAGTTTTTTTTTTTTTGTTGTTGTTGTTGGTTGCTCCTTATATGCGCATGGAATTGTGTCAGCTTGATGAAAATGACTACTGCATAACTATTCTGTTTACTGTTTGTGAATCAATTAGTTTTTTTTTATTTAAGTTTTACTTAAACTGACTCGGGTGATGAGGTTTATGAGTTTGACTGTTTGATCATATAAAACAGGGAACAGTTGAATTGCTATGGCAAAAATGTACAAAATCTTGTATACTGCCTTGCATGTAACTGATCATGCGCGCTTACAGACGATACAGTAACGGAATTAGGATTTGTATTTAGGGGGGATAATTTTTTGGGGAAATAAACTATTAATTCGGAAGGGTAAACTGGGAAAATGGAAAATCGAAGATTTTCAATAACAAGGTCGCCCCTGCTAGGTCCCTAGTTCCGCCACTGTACCGTTAAGCCCTGCCAGGGTGTAGGGACTAGGGAGGTCCAAAACTCCATATGCATGCAAAGTTAGTTTTACTCTGTGTCTTTGCATAGAGTAATTCTTGGTAATTACCATGATTATATTCGCGCTTGCGTTTGACCCCTTAGATCTAACAAATTGTGGCTCAGTGTGTTTAAGACTTTAAGGTGGTTGTGCGCTACGGAGTAGCTTTTTTCATTGGAATGGTCAATTGTGAAATAATGCACAGTTAATTGATGATCATAGTGTTTAGATTGAACATGTGGCTCCGTACAAATTCGCTTGTTTAGCATTCCTGTCGTCTATGGGACCAAGTAACTATGCATTTGATTATCATTAGGGTGTTAAATTGATGCCCCGTAGCTCTTTGAGATGGTACATCCATTGATCCAATACCAGTTGGATAACTACTTGAATAGCTTACACTTGATGTGACTCAAGTAGTCTGCACGCGATGTACTGTCATCGTTGCTAGATAGGTTCAGACTTCAGAAAACTACTGATATGGGACTGACACTCTGACAGCGACAACTTTTGTATTACGATAAGATGTACTCTGTAATTAATTATTGATTCCTCGCAGCTTGCTGGATACTTAGTATAACTGTTTCTCCAGTTTTTGCATAGTGTAAACAAAGATGGCTGATGCAGAGGAAATTCAACCCCTTGTCTGCGATAATGGAACCGGAATGGTTAAGGTTAGTTCCAGATTGACAGAATTTACTATTCTAGCTGCATTGTATATATGTGATTCTAAATCGACTATTATTCTTGTGGCAGGCAGGGTTTGCTGGAGATGATGCTCCAAGGGCAGTCTTCCCGAGTATTGTTGGTCGTCCCCGACACACTGGTGTCATGGTTGGGATGGGGCAGAAGGATGCATATGTAGGAGATGAAGCTCAGTCTAAAAGAGGTATTTTGACATTGAAGTATCCGATTGAGCATGGCATCGTAAGCAACTGGGATGACATGGAGAAAATCTGGCACCACACCTTCTACAATGAACTTCGTGTTGCACCAGAAGAGCATCCTGTACTACTGACTGAGGCCCCACTGAACCCTAAGGCTAACAGGGAGAAAATGACTCAGATTATGTTTGAGACGTTCGACGTTCCTGCTATGTATGTGGCCATCCAGGCTGTTCTTTCTCTTTATGCCAGTGGTCGTACAACAGGTTGGCGTTTAAAACAAACATTAATTCTTGACCTGACAAATTAACCAAAATTCTTATTTTCTGAAAGTCTTTCGTCGTAATTATAGGTATTGTGCTTGATTCTGGAGATGGTGTGAGCCACACGGTTCCAATCTACGAGGGTTATGCACTACCCCATGCAATCCTCCGTCTGGACCTGGCTGGTCGGGATCTCACTGACCATCTCATGAAGATCCTCACAGAAAGAGGCTATATGTTCACTACTTCAGCAGAGCGTGAAATCGTACGTGATATAAAGGAAAAGCTGGCCTACGTAGCTCTTGATTTTGAGCAGGAATCGGAGACAGCCAAAAGCAGCTCGGTAATAGATAAAAACTATGAGCTGCCAGACGGACAGGTAATCACCATTGGAGCAGAGAGATTCCGCTGTCCAGAGGTCCTCTTCCAGCCATCATTTCTCGGCATGGAGTGCCCTGGTATCCACGAGACTATTTACAATTCCATAATGAAGTGCGACGTGGATATCAGGAAGGACCTGTATGGTAACGTAGTTCTCAGTGGCGGTTCAACTATGTTCCCTGGCATTGCTGATCGTATAAGCAAAGAAATTACAGCTCTTGCTCCTAGCAGCATGAAGATCAAGGTCGTTGCTCCACCTGAGCGTAAATACAGTGTCTGGATCGGCGGTTCTATTCTTGCCTCTTTGAGCACATTTCAACAGGTAATTAACCATTATCTATCTTTGTTAACATTAAAGATTTCTTCGGGTTTCTTTAAAGTAATGATTTTTTCGTATTTTACTCACTGCACGCAGATGTGGATCTCTAAAAGCGAGTATGAGGAGTCTGGTCCGCCAATTGTTCATCGAAAATGTTTCTGAGTTATGTTATTCACTACTTTCTCTTTAGCCTTTCAAAGGCTTGCGGAAACTATTATGAATTATTTTCCTTGTCGTATGCTTGTAAGTTGTAACCATTATCAATCTTTGTTAAACTCGAATATTATGATATGAATATTATGATACGGACTACTACAGGCCTCCGCATACCTGATATGATGTGAATAATAATGATGGGGAATTGGGTTGAGTGGTGCTTGGCTTTTAAGTATAAGATGTTGTCAATGTTTAATTACTTTTGGAGGTTGCTTGCCGTCCAAATAAATTTGTATGGACGTTATTCACCATTTTGGCTTCCCTTGTAAAAATAATGCCGACCACTACAACTAACTCTACTGCTCGACCTCGACCTCTACCTCTACCTCTACCCGCTACCCGCTACCCCTACTACCGCTGTTTCGTGTAGGAGATGGTGTTATTGTTTTTCGGAGTTCACCATGAGAGTGATGACGGACTTGCGTAAAATTCATACTTGAAGACAGGATAAATGTAACTTAATTATGTTCGTATTACTAACTGTATTAGGAGAAATAGAAACATACATCGAATGTATTACTTCAGATCACCTTGTTTGTTTTTGAACTTACGTATTTTTATTTTTATTTTTGAGCTTTTTGAAGTGTATAACTTTCATTTTAATTTATTGTTGTCAAAACTTAATGTTTTTGAGTTATATATTGTAATTTTTTGAGCTTAATGTTTAAGTTAATAAACTCGAAAATTTTATAATAAAAGCTCATAATTTTTCAAAAAATTCGAAAACTCTATGATAATAATGTTCAGAACCTACACAATTGGTAGTAGTATGGGATGTATATTCCACTTACGGTTGTGTTAGGGGTTGCTTAATTAGATCCGTTTCATGCTTACAATTATTTAAACTCGTTATTAAGCCCAATGAAAATTCGCATCAGTTTAAGCTTTTGATTGAGATGGTTTCTTAATACTTTGTCTTCTTTGGAATTATGTAATAATGTGGAGCAAATACAGAGATGTCACTAGTTTGAGTATGGTAAAAGATAAAAAAAAAATGCATAAAAATCTGACACTATAAAACTTAAATTTTACGTATAGTGTGTCATACTTATATTTAACTTAAAGCATGATATCTTTTACAGCAACTCTCGATACTTCCTGTACATGACATTAAAGTTTATAAAAATTATAAGATACACCGGTATACAAGAATATCGTACACCCTAGCCAATGAGATGTCTTAGTTTTTATTTTATTAAAATTATGTTCTATTATTTATGGAGAATTTATTCAATTCTAATATTTTCATTGGGTAGGGTGTACGAAGTACGATGACATGGTACACCCGGAATATCCAAAAATTTCTCGAAAGTTTAAAGCAACAAAAAATTTACTGTTATGTGTTGGTACTAAGTAAAGTTGTTTTCTAACCATTTTTCCATTCAATAATTTCGCCTATTCGCCACCTATAAAAGAGAGGTTTACTAATACGTATGTAAGTATGTTTAAAGTCTACTAATTTATTTGTTTGTTAACCTAAATTTTATCCTATTTAAGTCACTCTCGTTAAGTTTCGTTTATAAAAGTTAAGCTCCTATAAATTTAATTCAGTTTTATAAGTTCAGTTAAAAAAAATTCAGCTCAATTTATACCTATATTTTTATAGGTTCAACTTTTATAAGTTCAATTCAGAAAAGTTGAGCTCTTATAAATTCAGTTAAAAAAAGTAAAACTCCTATATATTCAGTTTAAAAAAATTAAGTCAAATTAAATAAAGTCCAAAAGAACAGGACTTTAAACCCATATTTTACCGTGTCTAATACTTAATAGTTAGTTTTTCTCTTGAATAAAAAAAAAAGACGACCACTTGAATAACTGAATGAATTGAAAATTTTTAAGGTGCGCATGGTATATCATGTCACCGTACATTAGATATATCTAGTGAAAACCCTTTTTATTGCATTTAGTTATATATGATCAATATTATTGATTCAAATTTTCTTATTGGTCATGGTGTACCATGTACAATAATACACAAAAATTTCTGAGATACGGTCTCTCAATAGCGTTATTGAGAGACCCTCTCACATGATGGGGTGAGTGACCCACTGCTTTTTCTATTTTCCTATTATGTCTCTCACTAAATTAGTGAGAGACGGTCTCTCACGAGACCTACTGACAATAATATGGTACACACTAAATACACTATTAACATTATGAATGAATCCACACTTATGAGTAATTAAATCTATTGTAAAACAGATTTAGGAAAAAAACTTTGTAAGACTACTAATAAAGTACCTTAACGTCCTTATTAATCAATCAAGGTAGTTATGCTCTGTTCTTTTCGCCTTAATTTCAGCTCTTATCCAGTGTACTTCAATTCAGCTTAGCTAAGTTAAAGTCTATTCATCTCAACAAATTTTATTCAGTTCAGCTTTATAAAGTAAAAATAACTGATTTTACGTGAATTATTTATAAACTTATTTGGGAGGACAATTAGCAAATCAAATCAAAAAGGAATAAAATGAATCTTAAAAAAGAGGATGAGAACGTGAAACCACATTGTGCAGAAACACAACCATTAACATTCTGTCAATGAGTCAATCCTTTGATTAAAAGCAAAATAAATATCAATGAACAACTATAAAGTCTTGAAAAAAAAGAAGAAAAGGAAATAAAGAATACGAATTCTCGTTGAAGATGATCACTCATTACAAGTTGAAGACGGATAATATCCCTCATAATATGCAAGTGAGACTATTCATAAAATGCTCTATTTCTTCCCCACTTGTCCCTTCCACTTCTTATTATGAGAGGAGCACTATCTGTATTCAGCTTATGACGGATAAATCTGTCACAAGCAAGACGGTTTGAATAAGGAAAGAGGACGTGGAATCGTACGTGCTTCCAGCTCAAATGATGTCACCGCCCGCCCTGCTTCTTGCCCCCCTCTCCCTCTCTTTCTCCACTCTGTCTCAATCATCATTGATTGTAAAATAATTCAAATCTTTATTTTCTGTTTTCAAAAACAAAAATACTATTTTAAGACGGGAATATTCGTAATAAATTTAAAACAGGTTAGATATTGTAATCGAGGCAAAATACAATGTCTATTGTCTAGAGATTAACAAAAGATTTGTCTTATATAAATGAGAATATATTTAACCGTTTTTATTTTAAGACAAATAATACCGTCTTAAGAGAGACTTACGGTTTGAAAAAAGGGTGCAAAATATCTGAAAACCCGTTGAAAGTCTAAAAGAAGACGGTAATAACGGACTTAAACTTAAAACAGGTCAAATATGACAGCTGAGACTCTGAGAGTAGATTTGACAAACAGGTCAATCAAATCGGGTTTGAGTTATTCGGATTTGCAAGAATTCGACCAGGGTCGGGTCGGACCATTTTCGTGTCTCAGGTAACATTTAGATCCTCAATTCAGGTCTGGTTTTATTCCGATCCGGATATTCAATTCGGGTCAGTTTTGTCATATCTTGCTAACAGACAAAGAATAATGTATAAAATCTGGTGAAAGATTTATCATATATTTACAAATAAGATCATATTTAACTCGTTTTCGTCTTAAAACAGATATATTAGTGACCACACCAGATTTTTAATTTTTTTCAAAAAGATTCAAATATTTGAAAATGAATTAGAACCGCATTTAAAGGAAATTTACGTTTCATTTGGCAACACCCATTTAAGTCGTCCACATAATAAAACCTTGGTTTCATAGTTTGGACATACCATTCGCCTCTCACAATATTATCACTCTCTCTTTCAACTCCCATTCCGTTCTATTCTCTCCCTCTTCTAGGTATTCATTTCTCTTCTCATTTTCTATTTTTTTGCGTTACTAATTAAGGTAAGACGGCGTATTTCCGACTTTCCGTACCTCGTAATTTGCGGGAGCTATTCAGACACACTGGTTACTGGTGTAACGTTATCGTTCTTTGTAGATCTATCTAGACTTTTGTTGTATGCTCTCATTTTATTCGATTTACGCTTCGCTTTGCTTTAATGGATTGTTGAATGTTTAATAAGGTCCGATCTACGGTTTTTGGTAGTTGACTTGTGTTTGATTTTGATTTGACTTGCTTGATCTGCTGTTTGCTGCTGTTGTTTTTCGAGTTTTCGAATTTTGTTTAGATTTTACTCAGTACCGCTCTTGTTCGAGTCATTTGTTTACCTTTAATTAAAATACAGTTCACGGAAAATGAAAAGGTAAAGAAATGATTGGGACGGAGAGAGTGTAATTAGTTATTGGGCTAATTTTGTGGTTTTTGATTGATTTGTTCGAGTTAGAGCTCTAGAATCATGTGGTGTGGTAAGTTGCTTCGTATTTGTGATTGATCGTCACAACTCACAATATCCAAGCGGCCACATGTCAGATAGTCAAATTAGCTAAGTATTTCAGGTTAATTTACATTGTAGGGTTTGTGATGGCCTAAAATTTGAGAGTTTTAGCTCAAATGCTTACTTTTTTGATTGAGTTTTAAAGATCAGTTGGCTACACATTTGATTGTGCTGTTTCTGATTCGAGGTTTAATGCTGATGAATTGAATTTTTTTGAATGGATGACCTTTGCTACTTCCACTCTTCAGTTTCGGGATCGTAACCACCGACTTTGGCTGTCTTGATGTTTGAGTCAAGGAGAATAGGACACTTGGATATGTACCCAGTTTTAAATGTTATAGTGGCTGACTAGTGACTACTATGATCTATATGTCCTAGAGATCAAAACATGATCTTTGTTTGTTTTATTGATCGCTAAGGTTGCTATGCTCTTCTAAATAAGTGGTGTTTGTGAAAAAAGTTCATGCACTTTCGAATTTTGTGGGCATAGTCCAATGTTTCTGTTTTTGGTTGCCTTTGGGATTATAGAAAATGTAATGAAATAACATTGTTAACCTTTGACTAAGAGGAAATAAAAGCATATAATTTTGGGGTCGAATGTTGGTTGTGTTATTTGGCTAAAGGTAATAAGGATCTTTACCCTTTTTTATTTAGAAAGGGGACAAATTAATTTCGAATGAACCTAAAAGGAAAAGAGGGCAATAAAATTGAGAGATGATGTATTTAACACTATGGAGGTCAATTTATAGTGAAAAGTCGAAGGGAAGACATGTCTTAATCTTGATTCTTAAGATGCAATCTCAGAATTTTTGGATTTTTGTTGAAAGTTGTGATTAGAACTGCTCTGTGCAATTGGCTCCTATCTGAAAATGAAGGAAAGTAATGCGAGTTAATGTTGTCAGTTGTTTATTTAACATGATAGGTAAACTGCGTTTATGAATTGGTCATTTGGTGTTGACCTGGTTCTTTTCAGAAATTGGTTCACGTTGCTGTTAGTTATTCAAGGTTATTGAAACGAGCTTGCTTTTATATTTGTAGTTTGAACTAAGATGGCTGACGCTGAGGAGATTCAACCCCTTGTTTGTGACAATGGAACTGGTATGGTGAAGGTAAGATAATATCCTTCCTTTGTTTTTGTTATTTTGTCGTATGTCTTGAGGACTTGAAAAAAGTCAAAGCTGATCAAATTCTATTTTATCTGTGAAGGCTGGTTTTGCTGGAGATGATGCTCCAAGGGCCGTTTTTCCAAGTATTGTTGGTCGTCCCAGACACACCGGTGTCATGGTTGGTATGGGCCAGAAGGATGCATATGTAGGAGACGAAGCGCAGTCAAAGAGAGGTATCTTGACCTTGAAGTACCCAATTGAGCATGGTATTGTTAGCAACTGGGATGATATGGAGAAGATCTGGCATCACACCTTCTACAATGAGCTTCGTGTGGCTCCTGAGGAGCACCCAGTGCTGCTTACTGAAGCACCATTGAACCCCAAGGCTAACAGAGAGAAAATGACCCAAATCATGTTTGAGACATTCAACGTGCCTGCTATGTATGTTGCCATCCAGGCTGTCCTCTCCTTGTATGCCAGTGGTCGTACAACAGGTTTGTATTGTTGAAATGTGCTTTATCAATGTTTACGTAACTATATGAAGGCTGTGTTGACTTGTTACGCTAATCTTGCGTCTTTGAACAGGTATTGTGCTCGACTCTGGTGATGGTGTGAGTCACACCGTCCCAATTTACGAGGGTTACGCCCTACCCCATGCTATTCTTCGTTTGGATCTTGCTGGTCGTGATCTTACTGACTATCTCATGAAGATCCTAACTGAGAGAGGGTACATGTTCACCACATCTGCCGAACGGGAAATTGTGCGTGATATCAAGGAAAAGCTTGCATATGTGGCTCTTGATTTCGAGCAGGAGTCAGAGACATCTAAGAGCAGCTCTGCAATTGAGAAGAACTATGAGCTTCCTGATGGACAGGTCATAACCATTGGAGCTGAGAGATTCAGATGCCCAGAGGTGCTATTCCAGCCATCATTGGTCGGAATGGAAGCTGCGGGTATCCACGAGACAACCTATAACTCCATCATGAAGTGTGACGTGGATATCAGGAAGGACCTTTACGGTAACATTGTTCTCAGTGGTGGAACCACCATGTTCCCAGGTATTGCTGACCGTATGAGCAAAGAGATTACTGCTCTTGCTCCCAGCAGCATGAAAATCAAGGTGGTAGCACCACCTGAGAGGAAATACAGTGTCTGGATAGGAGGGTCTATCCTTGCATCACTTAGTACCTTCCAGCAGGTAATCCTTTGTCCATGTGAATCCCATGTTTGCTTTGTTGAGCGTATTACGGTGTTGATCATGTGTTTTGTTGTCTCTCACAGATGTGGATATCCAAGGGCGAGTACGATGAATCTGGCCCATCAATCGTTCACAGGAAGTGTTTCTAAGCTATGTTTTGAGATTGTAGTCCTACATAGACGCCTATTGTCTCGTTTCTCTTTCAGTTGGGTCGAACTTTTAGTGTGTTGTCACTTGTCACTGCTGTATGATTTGATTTCATTTGGTCGGGAAAGATGGAGAGGGTTTAGGAGCTTGTTTTTTTGAGACTCAGAACGCTTTGCAAAATTATATTGTTTGTTGTATCTATTTGTTGCGTATTATGTCATGTACTTTGCGGATTGCAGAATGTTTAGTTGTTATATACACTACTATTTTCTGGCTCAAAACAAAGATTTCACGCTCGACCTCTCTTTTTCTTTATCATGACGGTAATTTCTGTTATTCTGTCGTTTGCAATTTGGCTTCAATCGTTAATGGCCGCAGTGAATGTGGTTTGTGGAATTCCATGCCTTGCTTGCCGGAAGCTAATCATCTAATTGATTGATTTTCGACAAACACTTCTGTCAAAATTCATTGCTAGTAGATTATCTAAAGAACGATTTTTCATAGACAACCACCCCGCCAATGACGATTTCACGACTTTCTGACATGGTCCGGTACTGAGTAAGATGTTTTCGACGTATCCCCTCATCAGTCATGATGCTTAATTGCTTATACAAAATCAATAGTCTGAATCGTGGATTTAGTGTCGATAGTTGACACTTCGTGTACAAATTACAAACCCGGGTAAATTCCGGGTGGGTGTTCGACGTTGCCTATTTTTTTTTTCAGTAGATTAGCTTCGATCATCCCGTCGCCATACACTAGAAGTTAGAACATGCAACAAATAAGAAAGATAAAGTAAATATAGTATCAAATCAAATAAATTCCAATGGTTAAAATCAAAGGAGTTTGTTTGAATATATTTTGTATATTCGGTTAATATTTTCTCGTCGTCGAAATATTTTCCAATTTTGTCAACTTTCCCTAAAACTTTGGGCACCTCAATAAAAAAATCCACCTTTTAAGCTTCATTACATTACAATCACCCTAATTTTAGACAAACTACCATAACTTGCATTTGACATACATCAAACTACCTTAAGATTTTCCTCTGTTTTTTTCCTTCGTCTTTCGAAGATAAAAAAAAAAAAAAAAAAAAAAGCCGAAAAATAAAAAACAAGGGAGTAGAGTTCATAAAACTTGATTCAATTTTTTTTTTTTTTTTTGTTTTATGATCTACTTGCGTAAATGGAAAGTGCAGAAACGGCTCGTCTTAGACCAAATACGGCCTCCCAAGAGCTACGGCCGCCACCAGCGCATGGAAAATATGACTTGGCTAAAAAAAAGGCAATGCAACGCAGAGGGAATATTATAAAGATAGGATGCGTTTCCATCATCCTTGCTCTGTTTCTAGCCTTTGGAATCTATGCCGTAGTCCTATTTGTTTCGTTCAAGAAGGCCGAAATGCCACATTTTCAAGTTAAATCCGTACAAGTCTCTAAATTTAACGTAGCTAACATTTTCATCAATCAACAGACGGTGTTATCTACGGATATCGTCTTCAATATTGAGTCGGAAAACAAGAACTCTATGGTTAGCGTAAACTTGGGAAATATGGTGATGGAAACGAATTGGAAGGAAGTGAATGCACACCTTGGCGAAACCCATATCGTAAATGTTCTTCAAAAGTCTAAGGGTGTGTCTAAGATACAGGTTTCTACCCATGGCGATGTTGAATTGTCGAAAAAAGTTGTCAAAAAGGAGGATATGAAGCTTGAGGTTGTCCTTAGTGGAACCCTTAAGTTTTTCAATGGCCCTTTTAAGACACAGACGTATCCTTTTATGGTTACATGTAATGATATTTCGACTGCTTCGTCTAATGCTGCTTGCGATTCCAAATTATACACCACTGGGTAAGACACTGAGACGATATACTGTTTATTTTGTTAGGTAATTTTGCACGGGTTTAAAACTAGTAGTACTAATTTCGCATGATGATTTTTGGCAGTAAACCTCCACAGTCGACACGTCCAGCTAAGGCACCACCAGCTCCACAAGCACAAGGAGAAAAGCCGGCCCCTGGGACGCCCGTTGTTGAAGATAAGACGCCACCTTCACCTCCAAAAAACTCATTTCCACCTGTTACAGTTACCATCCTAGATAAATCTGTGAGTTGATTAATGATTACTAATTAAATTACTCGACAATGGATATTAATTTCGGTTATACTGAGAAACGGGTTTGTCTATTTGCAGGTAATTTTGAGCAACGGGTTTCTAGAGGCTACAATAGCCAAACCGGCAGGATATGTCACCGGAATCAAATATAATGGAATCGACAATATTCTTGATACAGTAAATCCTGAGGATGATAGAGGGTAATTATTTCTTCAAAACATATAATTTCTCCCTGCAATGTTTTTCTTAAAACTCGTACTAATCCATGTTCGGTTCTGGTTAATCGCGCTTGTAGGTATTGGGATGTTGTTTGGGCTCCTCCTGGTACGAAAGGAACCAAAGGAAATTTCCAAAGGTACCGTCTGCATAGAGTACGAAAGGAACCATTTTTTGCTTCAAATGCTGTAGATATCAGGCATACATATAATGTACGTTTGTGATCGACAGGATTGTGGCAAAAGATTTTCGAGTAATCATGGAGAAACCAGAGCAAATTGAATTGTCATTTAAGTTGGCATATAATCCTGCAACTGATGCTAACAAAGCTGCCCCCATGGAAATTGATCAAAGGTATCAACTTGTTGTGTAAAATACCGGTTGTTGACATGATCGAATCAATAATATTAACATAAGAAGCGTAAATTTAAAGGTATGTGATGCTGCAAGGAGTATCAGGAATATACGCGTATGGTATCTTTGAAAGAGCGGCTTGGGCTCAATTTGGTATGCCGAATGCAAGACTTGCTTTCAAGCTTCAAAGACAACAGTAAGTTCTGTTTATCACACAGCAAAACCATAAAGAAGCGAGCGTACAGATGATGAAATGTCGATTATTGGCAGGTTTAAGTACATGGTGATAGCAGATAATAGACAAAGAGAAATGCCAGTACCTGAGGACCGTATGAAACCTCGAGGAGAGGTGCTAGAATATCCTGAAGCAGTACTTTTGGTTGATCCCATTGATCCGAAACTGAAAGGAGAGGTGGATGACAAATACCAATACTCGATGGAGAGTCAAGACATAAGGGTACACGGTTGGATTTGTAAAGACCCTCCTTCGGGTTTTTGGCAAATTACTCCTAGCTTTGAGTTTCGCTCTGGCGGTCCTAACAAGCAATTCCTTACTTCCCATGTCGGTCCATCCACCCTCGCTGTATGTCGCTGCTAGATAATCTTACATTCATTAAAACCATTGCATACATTACTTGACAGAGAAGCTGGACTTCTCTAAATTTCAAACTTTTTCAAGTTTACCTGACATTATTAATCGTTCACCCCTGC
The DNA here is from genome assembly GCA_009801015.1 of Silene noctiflora. Taxonomy (NCBI): domain Eukaryota; kingdom Viridiplantae; phylum Streptophyta; class Magnoliopsida; order Caryophyllales; family Caryophyllaceae; genus Silene; species Silene noctiflora. The sequence goes on along the minus strand of VHZZ01000556.1, from coordinate 142,346 downwards.
TGAAATGCTGAAATTCTTCATCCCCGCTAAGTTAAAATTCTGGCTCCGCCACTGCTTACTGTATGTTATTGTGCAGATGTTCGTGAGTGCTCATTATTCAGGAGAGGAGCTAATCCCAAGATTTCAAGAAGGAGAGCCATGGAATCATATATATGGCCCTATTTTCATGTACATGAACAATGTCACCAAAGGAGATGATTTTCATATGCTATGGGATGATGCTAAACAAAGGGTATGCTCACTAAGACGGTTATTGAGAAACCATTTTTCCGTAACATTTATGTAGACCCATTTCGTTCATGCACCATTTTTACTTTAAACTGTAAAATAGTTTCACAATAAACTTATTTAAAAACCGTCTCTCACGTGACTTACATTTTTCCATGCGGAGTTTTTCAGATGTTAGCTGAAGTTAAAAGTTGGCCTTACAGCTTTCCGGCTTCAGAAGATTTTCCGAAAGCAAACGAGCGTGTTAATGTTAGTGGTAGATTTTTTGTTCATGATAAGTAAGTTCCTCTTCTATACGTGATTGCATTCTGTTTTTGTCTTATCTATGTCCGTCTTAAACGAGAATTTGCTTTTTCCATTAGGTTCGTAACCAATGAAAAAGTACCTGCTAATGGTTCATTCATCGGGCTAGGCCCGGTGGGAGAAGCTGGAACTTGGCAAAGAGATGCCAAGGTAAATAATACTCCGAAATCCTGAATCGCTACACAATGTAGACAAAATACTTTACGTGAGAGGGTGGTACTTAAACTTAATTAGTATTATTAGCACCTGGTGACGATCTCTCATTTTCCTTGTAGACGTATCAATTTTGGACACGGACAGACGAACAAGGATACTTCAACATTACTTTTGTACGGGTTGGCGAATATGATCTCCATGGTTGGGTTAATGGGTATGTCGGAGATTTTAAACATAAAGAATCCATAAAAATTACCGTAGGTAATAAGTCTATTCGAACTTTTATTATCTTAATAGATTTACTTTTTCATTTAGTTCGTCTGCTAACGTTAAAACATTATTATTATTCGTGCTAAATAGGTCGCAATGTTGATTTGGGAGATCTTGTGTTCGAGCCAATAAGGGATGGACCAACCCTATGGGAAATAGGTGTTCCAGATCGTCTTGCAAGGGAATTTTTCGTCCCTGATCCTGATCCGAAATATGTCAATAAGTTATATGTCGATCATCCCGACAGGTAACTTGACTTTAAGTAATTAAATTCAATTCAGTTCGGCTTATAATACTCTTTACATTACTTATTTGTTGGGATCATAACCGAAAAAATTATTATTTTTTGTGTAAAACACTAGTTTAAATCTCGTGCAATGAATGCAAGGTATTTATACAGTTTTTATTTTTTTATTCCTTAATCATGCTACATTTTTCAAAATAATAGTGGTATCTCATTAATTATTTATTTTTTTCGTTATTGTATTTTGTTTCGAACAAAAAAAATTAAAACTTAAAATTAATCCAAGAAAATTGAGTAATTTTCTAAAATGTATTTTTTTAAATAAAAAAAAATTTATACCATAGCTAATGATTCCAATTTATAAATTATCTCAATTCTTTTTGTTATGAAAGTAATCAAAACGATTTATAGTTTTGTTTATAGATAATATGAATCAAGTCATTCTCAAATAATAGAATCAATACAATATTTAATACTCTATAGTTTTATATTATTTATATATTAATCAAAATATTATAGTTTAGTGTTTAATGAAAAGATTAATTTTAATGAAAAGAATTATATAATGAAATACATTATAATTATCAATTTCCTTATTTAGTTAATACAATTAAATTAACAATAGTTTTCTTATTTAAAAGGATGTTTTTTGAAGGGAAAATTTGTGAATTCACCCATTCTTTTAGTAGATAGGGGATTTCTTGAACCGAATTCTTATCTTAGTTAAACGGATTCGGGTCGTCTACAGATTCAGACAATATGGATTGTGGGAAAGATATGCAGAATTATATCCAAAGGATGATTTGGTTTATGATGTTAACACAAGCGATTATAAGAAAGATTGGTTCTATGCTCAAGTTACTAGGTTAGTTTTGTTTTCGCGCTTTAATTTAAAGTAAGTTTTATGTAAAACCGTTTTATAAGAAATTTACGTTTAATTTAATTATCAAAAATTACAGGAAAATTGGTGCAAGATATAATGGAACTACATGGCAAGTTAAGTTTAATATGAACGATGTGGTAACAGATGGAGTCTATAAATTAAGACTAGCACTTGCATCTGCTACTAATTCAGATTTAGAGGTACAACTCTAAGGTTTTCTTTTAATTGCAGTTTATCGTTTTGTTTCTTAAATCGATTATTACACAAATTAGAAATGATTTTTGTGTGATGGAATAGGTACGATTCAACGAGCCGAAGCCAAGTCCAGCAATATTTACATCAGGAAGAATAGGAAATGATAATTCAATAGCAAGACATGGAATTCATGGATTATATTGGCTATTCAACATAGATGTTAAAGGAAGTAGTCTAAGAAAGGGTAACAACACAATGTTTCTTACTCAAACTAAAGGAGTTAGCCCTTTTCAAGGACTTATGTATGATTATATTAGACTTGAAGCTCCATCAGCACCACCCAAATGATTTTGTAATTTGTAAAATATATTGTCAAACCGGCTATTCAAAAACGCCTTGTGTTATAAGAACACACGTTAGAAAACCGATGAACGAATTACATGAAGTCAAAGCTAAAACATATACTGTATTCTTGGTCCATGTTTATTAGTTACGGGGTACATTTTTATTTACTGGTCCAAAAATTAGTAAAAAAAAAATGTCTGAGCCCGGGTTCGAACCGGGGACCTCTAGTGTGTGAGACTAGCGTGATAACCGACTACACCACCCAGACTTGTTTAATTGTTTGCTAATTATATTATTAATTAATACAAATTCTTTCATGTAGCTAAAGCATCTTAATTGTTTGCTAACAAGCACACGATGTTTAATGACATACGGCCACGCTTATAATTTCCTTGGAATTTAAAATTTTAAAGGAAATAGTACTGTATGTATTTTTCAAATTGAAATAAAGAATCGCCGATATGTATAATCTATATACACATAGCAAATGGTAAGAATTTGGGAACACCAAGGAATGCCTTCATCTACCCTTTCTCACAATCCGTAACAATGGCATTTTGCCGATATGTAAAAAGTTTTTTCCTAACTAGAGATACTTTAACCATCTCCGCCAGCGAAAGACCATATCGATTAGTCTTGTCTACGGAATCCATGAGAACCACATAGTAATATGAACAAAACACCTGAACCATAAAATTTAATTAAATGTTCACCAAAAAAAACCTTTATCTAGATCAACTCAAATTCGATGATCAAATTATTAATATATACAATAATCAATGGCTGGTTTGCTACAAATCAATAGGGTATTCAACAAGGTTTTTCACAAACATGTCTCTAATTTCGACACTTTTATCTCTCTTTTTCAAAAATATATCCTAAACAAAGAAGCTTAACTATAATACCAGGTTATTTGATCACAATACTATACAATAATCTCTATCCAAAATAGAGCGTCATATTCTTCGCCTGTTGTCAACTCGCGTCTTTATGGAAGCAGGGTCAGATTGTACATTGGAAGAGTTCGATTCTATCTGAAGAAAGGAAAGCAAGCGTGTAAATAGCAAAATAATTTGGAATTGACAAAATCCGGTTTACTAAATGAACTCACCTTGTCCAGTTTTGCTCTCACCATTCTAACTGTTTCATTCATCGACTGCGACTGGAATTAATCCTGAAAATCATATAACACATATATAAAATGTTGAATGTCGGAGAGTCCCATGGTCGAGAAACTCAAATGAGACTGTTGTATGCATACAACAAACNCTGATTAAATACAAAGTATACCCTGTGAACCTATAAGAGATTTATACACGTTATCACACTAACTGTGGAGGACACTGGCTCCAACATTGTAATCAACGAATTCAATGAACCTCTTTGAATCATTTTGAAGGCTTCTTAAGCCTACCACCTACCCGGCCATCTACCATTTATTTTCACCAAAATTATCTGAAAATTTAAGAGAGAAAGTAGAGAGCAAAAGCTAGGTTTTGGAGACGGAAATTGCTAAGGTACGATTTATAGCTTTCATCGTTACCACCCACTCTAGACTTGACCCAAACCTAGACCTAGTCTGTTTCGACCGACCTCATCCAGACCCTAGACCATGTAGGGACCACCCTCGACCACCCTGACCAACCCCTGACCGGTGTCAACCACCGTAGTGGTGGTGGTTTGGGTGTGAATATAGGGACACGGGTTGAAGGGGGAGATTCGTTTAGTTGAGTTCGACCCTTGGGCTTATATCCGTTGGACCTGGGTTGTTGGGTGGTGGCTGCTAGGGTGGTTTCAACCACCTGGATGCAGTAGTAGTGGCCGGTGGTGGCAGAACGCGCCACCAC
>VHZZ01000554.1:10592-36256 GCA_009801015.1 Silene noctiflora | reverse complement strand
TTTATTTATTCGGCACATTAATAAATTTTCCGTGCCTACAATACACCAAGTTTTAGTAATGTCTAATCTATTTTTCACTACACTATGAACGAACTTTTGAAATTGGATTTGGAATTGAATTCAAACATTTTAATTTCTACAATTGAAATCATGAAAATGAAATCAATTCCGACCAAAAGTAGCTGAAGTTTCTCTTCAATCCAATAACCTTTCTACTAACATGGTGACTACCAGATCTTATTGTTCAACGACTTTTGGTCGGCCAAAGTATGAATGACGCTTAAATATTGCTACAAAACGTCTATGATTGGCACATTATTAAATCAAGGACAAGACACCAAAACGCTGCCGTTTTGCAAATATTCATTTATCGCAATTTGAGGTTATATTGATCAAATTTAGCAAGATTAGGCCCTGACATCCGCTAGTCCGCTACGTTGATGAGTAACTAAAACCGAGAAGTAATACTAAAATAAATTTGGTGAAGTTTTGTAAATTTTTATAAATTGGTGATGATGATCTCTCTTTTTCTTTGTTCAAAAGGGAATGTGCGTTCTGTCATAAAGGTTAAGAAGCTTCAGAATTAGTTCCAGTTACATCAGGTTTGCATCTATTCCCGCTAATTTAAACATCTATTTTTATGATGTTAATGTTGGGTTGTGACCCAATTATTTGTCCAGCCCAAGTATCTATTAGTCCACTTTGAACTTGTCTTATGGGAATGAAAAATAAGACTTGTTGTCTTAAGTGGGCTTGGTCCCTTGGGTTGTGTATCTTAGAAGCCAAATATATTTGGCTGGTAGTTTTGATTAAAAAGGACTCTCCTTTTGGCAGAAGGTATACATGCGCACAAAATACAACACAGAAAATACGCTTGCAGTCAGTTCTCACACACGGTTGCACAAGGGCTATTTAGTGTGTAGTTGGGTGGCAGGAGCAAGGCGTTTGTCTGTGGTCGAGGTCCTTATCTCGGGTTCAGTCAGTCAAGATCTAGGTCAGTACAATAGCTCTTTTTATACGAGTTTTAACATAAATTTAGGTGGTTTAATCTAGACGGTCTTTACTAGTCGATTGGTGGTATTTGTCAATTGTTCTAGGGTTTAGATTAGGTATTCCTAAATTATTGTGGGGTTCCAAATTTGTATTATTCGGGACGGCAGATTGTACTATACTATTATTATAGTGAAGTGCTCGATTGACTGTAGGTTTTACCTCCGGATTTGGAGGGTTTTGCCCTGGGTATTTACCCTATATTTCTGTCTCGTCTTATTGTTATTTACGGTTATCTACTTTTGGTTTTATATTGTCGATTGTGCTTCCGTTGCGTGTGGGTAATTGGTACTGATTTCCCAACAGTTGCAACTACTATAGGAAAAAGGCAAATTGTTGCTTATATTCTTGCTGGTATTGGCAAGTTATATCAAGAGAGTTTGTTTGAAGCATTCAGGATCATCATAGTCATAGACTCATAGGTGAATCAGTATGGTTAAGTGGGATTACTTCTGCAAACCAGTTTCTAGTGGGTTTGGATTTAAGGAAGTGCTCTGTTGGAACTGCGCTTTGGTGTTGTCATTGCTTCTCAAATACTAATTTTGGGTTTGAGACTATAGAATGCATGTTCTTGTGGCTGGTTGTCAGGGTTGATCTCAGTTGACCTTATTTATGCAGCTTATGCCACTTTCACATGTTGTTCATTGACATTTTAGAATCATATCATTTCATGTTCTAGTGTATGTAGGTCCGTCCTCTAGCACTCTGTCAGATTAATTCAGCTGAGATTTTATTAAAAAAGGTTCCGATCAGGTCACCTGAGTGTTGTCACTATAACTACTATTCAACTGGAGTTTATTTTAGAACACTAGTATTTCACTTTATTTTATTCAGATTACATCTATTTTAGTGGGAGGGGAGCTTGGCGCACCGGTTAAGGTGCCTCTTGCCAAAATAGCATAGGAAGGCTTGCCCCTATTACACTTTATGGAGGGATCCCTCCCCGGATGTACTCCCGCTCACACGTGGCAAAAAGTCATTTATGTTCAGATTTTGAATGAGACTTGGGTTTGATTTTGTTTGATTCTGTAGGGGTAAGGTTCATTTGGTCATTCATCTGAATCGAGTTTGTAGCATCAGTGAGATTGGAGTTGTACCGTAATTGAGTTGGTCAACTTTGTAAGTAGTTTGTGTTAAATCAATAATCAATGATCTAACTTATACAATGTTTATGAGAAAATGGTTTTGTAAGTTTTGGTTCAAATTCTTTCATGGCAGAACAAGTTCAATTACATTAAGGTGCGAGTTTTCCTCATATACATTGTCGTTAGTTTAACATTGGTGTGTTTGAAGTTGTATCGAGTTTGTGTTGCAATTTCGGTTACTCATTTTAAATTGTTGGCCATATATAGCTTCATGTTTCAAGTTAGTTTTCCAGTCTCTATTTGTTTTTCTTATACATTTACCCTAATTTCTAACCAATACTCATTATTGACTTTGGATTTCTTTTTCCATGACTTCTCGAGTCAACCCAAATTTAAGGGGAATGATATGGCCAAGACGCCACAGATGAAATTTACTATGCCAGTCGCCCTATGCGAGCATTATTTTAACAATGTACTCTCTTCGTCTCGATTATTTGTTTACTTATTCCATTGTAAGGTGTTTTATTTAATTGTTTACCTTTCTATTTTGGGAATGTCTTTGATGAACAATTTGATCCTCACACTCAGGCCTCGTTTGGTTCATCAAGGAATTCAACTAACACCGGAATTTCCAATTCACGTGAATTGTATTCCTGTATACAAATTCACATGAATTCGGGAAARTCGTTTGGTTGCGCATGTGGGAGTTGAATTYCACAKGAGTTGTGAACTACCTAGGAGGGACTAGGTASTYCAATTCCACCATTATGTAGACATTCAAAATTCCTAGGAGAATTGAATGCCTACATTTTGCCAAAAAAATTGACAACCAAACATCCTCCCCTTTTTCCAATTCATGGGATTTTAATTTTCCCATGAATTGAAATGACAACCAAACGAGACCTTAATTTGGGCCATTTTTTATCCAATAATTGGTTACATCCTCTTTTCTTGGTCTTTATGTTAAAACCAAAGGTAAACAAATAACCGTTATCGAGGGAGTAACTTTTTGAACGATAAAGTAGATTCCGATGTGCCATTATAAACCCCTCACGAATATTCAATAGTGGTAGGAAGATGCAAGAAAAAGGAGTGACTTAGCATGGACAAGGAAATCTGAAAAGTTTGTTCAAAACGACGAGTTTATAGTCAATCAACAAGTACCTAACGTAAACTTAAATAGGATAGTGGAGCCCACTGCCACCGGCAAAGTTTCAGTAAAGACACACAGTAGACAATTATTTACATGTATCGTCTTGGGATTACCACTAATCAATCATTTTTAGTAATTACGTGGATTCTCTTCCCACCATAATTAACAACCTTATATATCAAATTATCAAGCGCGTGGGAATAACTTCTACTCATAATCCTATTTTGTAAAACAAATTCGGAAACCGACACTGGTCTATGAGGAGGGGTTGTCGAAGGTATTGGTGAAGCTAGGGAGGGGTTAGTAGAGGCGCTCGCTTTGTTGGTAGGTGAAAGTTTCAAAAAGGGTAATTTTAGTAGTACAAATTTTACTCATATAGTACATCTCTCCCCAATTTATTCCTCTCATTTCCCCATCGTATACTACGGACTACATAGACGTCCAAACAAAATAAAAAATTTATAAAGAAAAAAGCAGCAAGTGTACTACATTCACGACATTAATTGCTATGCATGACCCCCAACACCTACCGCCCTACTCCCCTGCCACCGTTGCACCTTCTTCTCTGCCTCCCACCCCAACCTTTTCGTCGCCGTTGTCAAGCCGACATCGTTGCTCGACGAACCTCCACCATCTCTACCACTGCACTCACAACACCTCGACGATGCCCTTCGCAACCTCTTCATCTGCGCTGCCCCCGCGCCACCTATTGCTGGTTGTCCTCCACCCATGCCGCCCATTCCCGCTGTCTTCCACCCACGCCGCCAGACAACCACCACCCAACAACAAATCCCTCAATTGATTATTTACAACTAACCACTAACCCTAAATTAAATAACAAAAATCATAAAAGACATTGATTTGATCCATATTATACAATTAACAAATTAAAAACATGTTTTATGTTCAAATTATAATCAGTAATTGACAAAATGTGATTAATTTAAGAGGTTTGTATTGTTTGTATTTGAGAGAATTGGGTTTAGAGAGTTTTTGAAGGAAAGGGTATACAAATGGAAATTATTGTGCAAAAAGTACTACAATAAGTAAAAAACATACTGCGAAAATAAATTACGTTAAAAAATGATTATTATAATTTTTCAATTTTTTTTATAGTATTCTTTATAAACCTGTCAACCCCGCTGAAATTATTCAGCCTCTTGAGTTTAAATTCTGGCTATGACATTGGTCGAATGTGGATGGTAGCATGGGGTATTTTCGATTTGTTGGTTTGGTAGGCAGTTGTAATGGTAACGTCGTGGCATGATGGTGTCATATGGTTGTTAGGCAGGATGGCGATCAGTGATTCTGAATGGTGGCTGAAAGATGGTGTTGGTTGTTCATTACATACAAATCGGGGAAATTTTTGGAGTTGCTATATTACTATTCAAAGAGCCACATAATCTTACGCAATAACTATTATTTTTCTTACAGACGTATTTTTATATACGTAAGAAAAGAAGATCGAGACGTAATATTATTTTATGTTCTAAAGAGAAGTGACCGTGTGGGTTAGAATAACATATGTAAAGGTGAGTGATGCAACTTTATTAGGCAGGGACAGGTCAACCTCGGCGGCTTAGAGTTTCAATATAATGGGGCCATGGGGGTGGCACTATCGACTGTGTCACTACAAGAGCAAAAGCTATAACGGACAAGGTTTTTATTGCAAACAATGTATGTGTGACGGAAATGTTATTTGATTTTCTCTTCTTTTTGAGGTGGCATTTGCCAAAAAGATTGTTAGTTAAAAGAGTATTGACATTATTAATCATTAATCATTTGCATGTAAATCACCTTTTTTTTTCTTTTTCTAGATTTTCAGTGTTGCTAATTTAAATGAAATTATTAGACTATGGAATAATTAGCATTTAAAATTAACGAGCTTAACGACTATTCCCTCCATTTTTCTATTTTCTTCTCGTTTTTTTAATATACGTGAGGAGTATTTTAATGAAATGAGAATAAAACAGAAAAATAGAGGGAGCATTTAAATGGTTTTGATTTATAGGAGAGTTGCGATAGTTTAAAATAGTTATTTGTACTTGTGTTTGCTAACATTTTATCTAATAACTGAATGCAATGTATGTTGGAATTTAGTGTAGTAGTGTGGACAATTTTATAGTAGAGTCTATTTGACTCGGTCAAATATGGGTTTGGGGTGGTTGTTCTTTTGATGGTCGATGGGTATACATATCTGTTATTTTTCTCGTTTTTAGGAAGAAAATTAGTAAGGATAATCGGATAAATTATACAATCTATATTACAAAGTTTTGATGAAACATTATACTCGTACTAGCAAGTTGTGTCTACTTAGCATTTATGTATCTACCAAACAATACAAAGAGACATATAGATAATAGGTCGTATATTCAAATTAGCATTATTGTACATAACGATCTTCTTTGTACTTCCATATTGCAAAAAAATAAATGGATAATGGTGATTGGAAGTTAAGTGTGTAGATTACTTGAAGCATTGCCAACAGAGTTTTGAAACTCTCCTAAGTGTAAATGGAACTACAACGGCAAATATAATGTTAACGAAGTTTGAACCCAGATTACAAGTAACACTTATGATGACTCCATCAATGAAATTAGCGCTGACATCCGCCCTATATTAGTGTTTGTAATGGTGTTAAGTAAAGTGACAATGAATAGTTTACTTTATCTTTAAAGTTGTTAAACATTGAGTTTTGAACTATATTAGGCCCTAAGCCTGTGATAAAGGGATGAAATCAACAAATTTGAGCAGTGTATATCTTTGGTTACTTTGGAATTTTTAACTCCAAAACATCACGCGTTTTTATTTATTTAAATTATTAAACTAAGTAAAGCTACTCTTATAAATTAATTCATTACCAGACAAAATACCAACAATCATATCTTGGCTGAGATTGAATTATTAAAACTTTGAAAGCCATACACGAACTAATGTCGGAATAACTAAATATGAATAAAAAATCACGCAAAAGCCTAAAATTAAAGTAGAATTAATTAACAACGAAGAATCACCCACAAACTAATTAATGTAATTGTCTGTGTAAAACGGTTTTTATACTAATATAATCACCCATTAAAGACATGTTTATAAGAGGACATTTAAGTAAAATGTAAGGTACTATTACACTAATTTAGTGAAAAATCGTCAATACATAATTAATGGTAAAGATTAATGTTAAGAGAGTGTGATAATTGAACCCAAAAAATTCAACATATCTATAGACTATAGTAGATTTTGCATTAAGGAGTACTCGTGTAGAGGACAAGTGACACCCCATGCCGCATATCAACATCATTATTGCCTTATTGGTGTTTTACCTGTTCACCAATTGAATTTTATTTAATCTAATTAAAACGACAGGACACTAATCGGCCACTTATAATTCTAATATTGTTAATTATTGATTGATTAATTGTAGTCAATTGACTTATTATCTTTATCAGATTTTGTGATAATGTTATCAATATAATAGGGCGTATTGCCTATAACAAATAATGAAAAAAGTGACATCCAATTGAATAACAAATCATACTGCTCTTTGAGGGACCGTCTCACATTAAGATAATGTAAGACATCACATAACACATAGAATACTAACAAAAACAAAGAAGAGACTTTAAACTTCTACTCGGTATATATTGAGCGTGGCTAAGCATAATTACTATTTTGTAAAACAAGCCCATAAATTTGTAAGAGTGTAATTTCTAGTAAAGAATACTATTTCCTTGTTAAAATACACACCGTAAATAATAAAAAGTAATATCGTCATAACTCATCCGTTAACCTAGTAACATAACTAACATTTGAAGGAAAAAAAACGACCATTGTGCATTCTCCATTACTCCTTAAAAGAAAGGAAAATCAAATGTGACGGCAATGAGACCTCTATATAAAGATATTCGAGAAGATGGTATTGAGACTCGGCATTACCTGTATTGAAAAATTGGTGTTGAAATTTGATAGCGCATGTATTGAGAAGATGGTATTGAGACTCGATATCAACTCTATAAGCTGTATTGAGAAGATAGTATTGAAACTCGGTATCATCTATACTACTCTAACATAGTACGTATTACATAATAAAGATAAACATATACTGTACTACCGTCAATGTGAACACCAGACATCATCTATAAGGCCATAGTTTGTTTTATCTTAAAAATTGAGTTGTTGGAAAATAACACCCTTTTCCATCTCCTTTCCTACTTACTCCCATAACTTCCCTCCATTATTATTATTATTACATACACAGATACACTCCCTAACTACCTTTGCCAAAACACCACCATGCCACCAAACCAACTCCCCTGTCTCTCCTTCCTCCCTTTCCTCCTCCTCCTCCTCCTTTACGTCACCGCTTCGGCCGGTGACGACCTTTCAGCCCTCCTCACCCTCAAATCCTCCTTACAACACTCCAACCCAAAACTCTTCTCTTCATGGCTTCCTACAAAACCTACTTGCTCTTTCCCTGGAATTACCTGTAATGATTCCGGTAACGTTACCGGAATTGACCTTTCTAATAAGGGATTGTCTGGCAGTCTACCTTTTGAGTCTATATGCTCTATTTCCTCCTTACAGAAGCTCGCTTTCGGGTTTAATTCTCTGTCTGGGAGTATCAAGGATGATATTTCTAACTGTACGAAACTTGAGTACTTGGACTTGGGTAATAACCAGTTTTCCGGACCGTTTCCGGATATTTCATCCTTAAACCAGTTGACGTACTTACACTTGAACTTAAGTGGGATTACTGGTGTGTTTCCATGGAAGTCCTTGTCCAATATGTCTGGTCTTATCCAACTAAGCGTTGGCGACAATTCCTTGGACAAGACGGTTTTTCCTAAGGAAGTTACCAAGTTAACGAGTTTGAACTGGTTGTACATATCAAACTGCAGTATCTCTGGCGAAATTCCGCCAGATATTGGCAATTTGACGGAGCTGATTAATCTTGAGTTAGCTGATAATTACTTGAGTGGGTCAATCCCACAAGAAATTTCCAAGCTCAAGAAGCTATGGCAGCTCGAACTTTACGACAACAATCTTACAGGAAAATTCCCTGTTGGGTTCGGGAACTTGTCTAGTTTACAACGCTTTGATGCTTCACATAACAACTTAGAAGGCGATTTGTCGGAATTGAGGTGGCTTAACAATCTTGTTTGGCTACAACTCTTTGAAAATAACTTTTCCGGCGAAATTCCTGCAGAGTTTGGGGAGTTTAAGAGCTTGGTTAACTTATCTCTGTACTCTAATAAACTCACTGGCAGGCTTCCCCCGCAATTGGGCTCATGGGCTGAGTTCAATTTCATCGATGTTTCGACAAATTTCCTCTCCGGTTCAATTCCTCCTGATATGTGCAAGAGAGGTACTATGAAGAAGCTGCTAATCCTGCAGAACAATTTTTCGGGCGAAATTCCTGCCAGTTATGCTAACTGTACAACATTGACTAGGTTTCGAGTTAGCGATAACAATCTCACTGGTGAAGTTCCTGCAGGAATTTGGGGTCTTCCCAATCTTAATATTATTGATATTGCTGATAATAAGCTTCATGGGTCAATTTCTTCTCATATTTCTAAGGCCAAAAATTTGGGACAGATTTTTGGAGAGAACAATATGTTATCTGGGAATTTGCCAGCAGAAATCGGAGGTGCTTCGTCTTTAGTTTTGGTCGATTTGAGCGATAATCGACTCACTGGAACAATCCCGGAAAGTATTGCTGAACTCAAGAAGTTGAACAGCTTGCATTTGGAGAATAATGGATTTTCTGGTAATATTCCTGCTTCACTTGGGGAATGCCCACATCTTAGTGATATTAGTTTGGCTTATAATTCATTTTCCGGTCAAATTCCCATATCATTAGGTTCGTTACCCGTGTTAAATTCGTTGAATTTAACGCGCAATAAGTTGTCGGGTCCAATTCCGAGTACTCTGTCGTCATCTACGCTTAGTATTCTTGATTTGTCGTACAATGAGTTGTCGGGTCCTATACCGAATTCCCTATCAACCGATGCCTATAATGGAAGTTTTGCTGGTAATAACGGCCTTTGTAGCTCGGATATCAAGCATTTTACCCCCTGTTCATCGAGGTCTCAAGAGTATCACACGTTTGTGATATGTTTGGTTGTTGGGTTAGTGGTCATTGTTTCTTTGAGCAGTTGTTATGTGTACCTGAAATTGATGGCAGTACGAAAAGAGAACGAGGATCGAACCTTGTCCTTGAAGGATGATTATTCTTGGGATATGAAGTCCTACCATGTGATCACTTTCTCTGAAGAACAAATTCTCGATTCCATAAAACCCGAAAATTTGATAGGGAAAGGTGGGAGTGGAACTGTTTACAAAGTGTCCCTTAAAGACGGAAAGGAGCTGGCTGTTAAACATATATGGACTTTCGACCCTGCTGGGGACCGGAAAAAAGGCCGTTCGAGCACTCCAATGCTCGACAAGAAAGGCGGTAGGAGTAGGAAGTCTAAAGAGTTTGATATGGAAGTCGAAACATTGAGTTCAATTAGGCATATCAATGTTGTTAAGCTATACTGTAGCATAACAAGTGAAGACTCGAGTTTGTTGGTTTACGAGTACTTGCCTAATGGTAGTTTGTGGGATAGGTTGCACAAAAATAAGAAACTCGGTTTGGATTGGCAAACTCGGTATGAGATTGCGTTAGGTGCTTCAAGAGGGCTTGAGTACCTTCATCATGGATACGAGAGGCCTGTAATTCATCGTGATGTGAAGTCTAGCAATATTTTGTTAGATGAGTTTTTGAAGCCTAGGATTGCTGATTTTGGGCTTGCTAAGATTGTTCAACCTGATCTTGGTCATGATTCGACTCATGTGATTGCTGGAACCCACGGCTACATTGCCCCAGGTACAATCGTCATATATACTCATATCGTATTTAATTTAACTACTCATTAGAACTTAAGAGGATTAATTAGTTTGAGACCGTCTTACTAGCTTAGCAACCGGAATTGATTAAGATTTCACGAGCTGAACTTATTTTGAAACTCTTGTGGCAGAGTATGGATATACATACAAGGTGGACGAGAAGAGCGATGTGTACAGCTTTGGAGTTGTTCTGATGGAATTGGTGACAGGGAAAAAGCCAATTGACCCGGAATTTGGAGATAACAAGGACATTGTTAGCTGGGTGTCTAGCAAATTAAAGAACCAGGAAAGTGTATTCAGCACAATTGATTCAAGCATAGCGCAACCATTGAGAGAAGAGGCCATTAAGGTTCTCAAGATCGCAATCCTCTGTACAGCAAGACTTCCAGAGCTCAGGCCAACAATGCGACGTGTGGTTCAGATGCTCGAGGAGGCTGAACCATGTAAGCTCATAAGCATTATCATTACCAAAGACTGTACAAAGAAGTTGGAGCAGGGTAAAGAGCAAAAGTAATAAACTGTGATGCGGCAAATAAAGCGCTAACAGGTACACTCAAGTTCAGTATCACCGTATTTACATAGAATATTACATTAATATAATACGAAAGTTATGTTATACTAATATGATATTCTAAAAGTTACATGGGGATGTATCGAGTTCAAGATCATTGGGTGATACAAAGTCATGTTTCATATCAGAGATGATAGAAGAGAGACAGGAGACGGAATCATTGTAGGTGTAGACTGTAGTGCTCATCGATGCAAGGATGCTTAGCGCGTTACATCAGGTGTAACATAATATGTAACATATTCTGTATATCTATTGTAAGTAGAGAGACTTGAAGGTATCACTCTTGTGAACCAAGTAACTGCAGAATAATTCTTGTACTATATTTATCTATCAGTCATGTAAAATTACAAGGAATAGGAATCAGCCTACCCTGCTTTCTTTCACTGCCCCTACTTTTTCCGCTTCAGGAGTTCATGTGTTGCTGTCAAATTCCAATAAAATTCCAATATCAAATCTTCAGGGATTGTATATGATTTTATTTTAAGATGGACCTATATGATTATAGTATTGCCATTGCGACTCATTTGACATTAAAAAACCGACACCATATTTCACAAGAATTGCATTTAGTATAGCTTTACACAGGATTTGCATGAGACATGTATTTTGCATATCAATTTTTTGAGATGCAAAACTCTCATGGAAAAGTGAGCATCGTCCTAGGAAGGGATGTTAAGGATAGATCCCTTAAATTAGAACAAGAATGTGATTGGGTGAGAAGCCCCACAAAGATCACAAAATGTATACGAGAGACATGTGAAAGCAAAAGTCCAGCAAGCATGTGCAGTAAAAAAAGTATGCGTGTCGAGGTGTGTGACTATGTACCATAAACCATTTAGCGTCATCTACAAGAATTGGTCGTAGAGCAATAGCAAGTAGGGTTGGCAATTGACGCATCCAAATCGAATAGGTTTGAAGAAAAGAATTTCGCTCCAAATCCAACTTTTAAAAATCATATCCGAAAACTACTCAAAAACGCATTCAAATCACGGTTGGAAAACTCGAATCAAATTCATTATCAATTCACTCTACTAGAACCGCGTCCAAACTTGGAATTTTAATTTTTGATGGATTGAGTTTTCGCATAGTTAAATTATGTTTCAAATCGGATTTTGGCTTAAATGTATTAAATTTTAAAGTTTTTAGTATGGACTGGTTTGGATATAGAATGAATCTAAACCCAAGTCACTGCGGGTTGTTTGATTGCCCTCTTAAATCAACTTCTCATAAATTGCTTAAATGTGATGTTTGGTTGTCCATAAATGAGAATTAGAATTTGAGGGAACTTTAATTCTTCCATAATGTATGAAGTTGTTTACTTAGCCCCGGTAAGTGCAACTTCCCATATAACAACCAAACAACATTTTTGCAATTCACATGTATTTAACTTCTTAGGAACTTCATATTTCCATAGTGAATCAAACAACCCCTAAGAACAAGAGATTGTTGATGTGTGCACAAGTGTAACATATCATTATATAGTTTAAGTAATTTAAAATGAAAATTATAACCCATTTATCAATAACAAAACATAATTAAATAAAATAAATACACTCCAAAATAATTTGTGATTGTAATATACGAAGTAATAGAGCTACTTTTTCTTTCCAAGGACAAAAAGCTTCACTGTTCATAATGCGTCCCCGGAGGGATAAAATTTCAACAATTAAAGTTGGTACATGAATGCAATTTTGATTGGGTTGACTCAATTTAGTATTGTGTTTGACTTGTCAAATGATGAAGACACGAATGGTGATATATATCTGCCCATCCCTTCCATAAGAAAAACAAAAATTAGTAGTGAAGTAGGATAATTAACAACATTTATACAACTGATTGTATATTTTACTAATTGATTTCGTTACGGTGTAGATTAAACGGGTAATTCACAATGGGTTATGTGTTTTCATAGACATGATTAACTCAATCATGACCAATTTACCCCTCTAATTCATACACCCATATTCCCTCTCCCCTCAACCACCACCCCGCCCACACCAGAACACCCCTCCCCCACCCAACCACCTAACCGTCCTACTGGTGCAGTCACTGGTCAGACATGCCCCATGCATGTCTTCATTGTATTTTCCGGTACAGGAAAAGTCTAACCATTATAATAAACATAATCATTAAATAAAATAGAAAATAAAGTCCGCTGTACACAAATACGAGGAAATCAATAATCTGAAAAATTGCAATAAATAACAAATTAATTAAATGGCGAGAAGCTAATCATGAATTTTTACCATAAACTTGGGAGGTTGACGAAATTTAAAAAATCATTTAATGACGACATTAAAAATAAGGGGGAAAAAAAAATAGCATGCGTCTATCAAGGATCAAACCCTTAATTATATACTAGGAGAATCGACTACTTTACCACTTAACCACATCAGGTTTGTGCTTTCTCTATACGTTTGTTTTTCTTATTTATACACTGATACTGGGGTGGTAGAACATGAAAACCGAAATTGATTTTTTTTCGTTGGGGTAGCGGTTGCTACCTCTTGCTACTAATTGCATTCCCCCGTGCGCATAAAATATTTACGGTGAATTGACTCTAAAGACTTACATAGTGAATAGTGATATATGCTTGGCTTTCATTAAGTCCTACATTTTCTTGCAAGATTAGTTTTGCAAGTATTGTTACTTTATTTGATTTATAGTGTTAGATAAAATGTAGATAATTACGTAACTTGTAATAAACTTTTAACTTTTTAAGGTCTACAATCATACATAATGGAGAAAGTCATTTACCTACTCTTTATTATTCATTGGCAATTTACGTGGAATTTAATTCATACCTATCGAGTTAAACAATTTGCCCAATTTACCCAAATTGCATAAAAAAACCTTATTTTCAAGGAATTACAGATCACATTAAATTTTCAATTTCTTAATCAATCAAACGACTCCTTAAATCTTCCGGTTGGGAGTATAGGCATGATATTAGAAAGTGTTGATTGCATATTTAAGTAACTTTTGGGTGCCATGCACAACCTGAGGTAGTTTTACATTGTGCGGCTCCATAGACCAATATGAATTATATGATGTCTTCAACTTTGATCGATCGAAATTGTTGAAGAGCCCACATTAATTTGCACCAAAACTAGTGCCTACTGCACTCAAACCTATCCCAATCAGATCATTTAAAAGTTGATTTACGAATGTGGTATGCTAAATAGTACGTAGTGCCTTAAAATGATGCATAAAGGTTTTTTTACAACTCACTCTGATCTGATTTATTATGCATTTTGAAAGCCTATTGTTGATAGAATGATAGGGAGCACATTTTTGGAAATGAACCTATTTTTTCTTTACGTCCTATAGGAATGTAGCATGAATTTCGGAAAAGTCAATCATTTATTTTAGAGAGCGGAAATAAGACGCCATATAACTATTTAACGAAAAAGTGTTTTTCTTGCACAAGTAAATATACACAGAGTACATTTTTAAGGGAGAAACTTCATATAGCAAGCTTTTATATTATGGTGACTTTCACGTGTTACTCAAACTCTAAATGGAGCTCTTTAGCAAATCTTTTTTAAGATTATTGTAAGCGTGAAACGAATCTAAAAATATATCCATATGATTAATTAATGTTCATTATCAATTGGCCGGGTATACGACTTGTTTTAGATTTGTTGCATGCTTACCGACCGCCATTTCAAATAAGAATTTATATATTTCATCTTTGATGATAAAGATAATAATAGCGGGAGCAAAGCAAAAACTCTAGTCATGGCTCTCGGCATAATAAATCTACGGTTTTACTATCACCAACTATTACGGTAATGAGACATATGATGAAATACAAAATAGAACAAAAAATCCGCTCTCTGATTTAACCTAACAAGCCAATTCAACCTTTCAAGCCTTGTCTTTATACATGACTCAATGGCAACCTAAAAGTGAATAAGAAGAGCAAAGTGTAAGTTAATCGGGATAGGAAGAGACGGATATAGACATATAGTGTGATGAAGTTATAGGGTTATAGGGTATACTTTAAACCTAGAATATCACAAAGAGGAATGGAAGGAACTATTTGAGACAATGAAAAGAGTGGCGAGGATGGAAAGAGAAGGAAGAAGATTAGTGATTAGACATTTAGACCCAAAGTGAAGTGCTCCATTTCATATGGTCGCGCCTCGCAATATGGATGGCCTTCCTCTTAGTCCTCCACATGCCTTGTTTGTGCCACTTCTATTCTTCTATTCCCCTTTCGGATATTTTCTTTGGATGGCGCTATCGAGTTTTGGCAACATTATCGCTCTGTTTTTTCAGGCTTAATTGCAACTTAATTCAATAAAAATTACTTCTATTCAGTTTTGTTCAATTCAGTTTAACTTATCTCTTTAAAAATTAACTCTTACTTCAGCTCCATTGAGTTCAGCTCAGCTCAGCTCTATTCAATTTAGCTCAGCTCTATTCAATTCAGCTAAGCTCCTTTCAGCTTAGTTTAGTTCATTTCAATTTCTATCAATCGAAAAGAATAGGACCTATGTTCATATAATATACGTAGAAGGTTTGTTAAGATGATACTCTACATAAGAGTGTCGAACGTTTCAAGTTGTTAAACTGATCAGATTAGAAAATTGTAAAATGTAAAAATAGTTGATCTTTCATTTGTAAAACTAAATGGGTCAAACAACACTTCAACTGGATACCCAAGACAAGCTTTTTGTTAGTCGCTAAACATTCTATGTATCAAAAGAAATATAAAAAGAAGTAAAATATAGGTGAAGAAGTAAAATATAATTTCCTTTCATTTGTAGAACTTCAAGAGTTAGACGTTTTTTCTATAGGTGAAGAAGTAAAATATAAAAAGAAATTTAAGAAAAGTTATATATAATTACGAGTAATTGGGAATATATGTATCAAAATTGTTCTCTTCCATGACACCAAATATCTCGTTATCTTATCGTTACGTTGTTGTTCTGTTTACTAGTGTTAACCAATCATGTACAGAGTATTCGGCAATCAGATTAAGGTTTGCAAAATCCAAACACCATATGCCCATATTCTCTAGCATAAAATAGAACCACCTTGGAATCTAGTACTCCACATAGTACAAAAAAAGAACAAAATTCATTTAAAATAAATATATTTTGCAACAAGATTGCTTTACTTCATCCAAAATCAATATTTTCTTTTGCTGCCATTCAATTAAGATTTAATGCTGGTGCTAACAAATCGGTAATTGGATCCAAGTTGATATCAAATTAATGATATTTTAAAAAAATATCGACTAGATCAAGTTATTTTGAGCTCATGTCTGATTCAATGCGTAGTTGCTTCATTCAATTAAGCCGTGGTTAATTTTGATCAAGATAGATGTAACTAATTAGCGTGAATAGATAAAGTTTAGGGTGAATTTATAGTAACAACTTATAATTTTAACAAATTCGTCACAAAATATTCTTCATAGGTTAATTCATGTCAACAATGCTAAATTTTGAAACAAAAATAAGGGAATTATGATTCAGACACCTGCTATCACATGTGAATACTTATACTAAATCGCCGAGATACAGAACTTGAAAAGGGGTTGAATGGTTAGTAAAAGACGAGGCTTCCATTGAAGCTAAAGTCCTCCAAAAAATTTAGTTGAGCTGGTTCTTACTAAGTAATGTCACGGTAACACGGGAATAAAATTCCCTATGTCACCCAAGAAAACATTTTATATTGCAACAAAGTGGCCATTCATTGATGCAAAGAAGTTTACATGTCCAATACGTTGAATCCTTGGTTCATAAAATCACAAATCAATGCAATCATTAAAATAGAATGTGATGACCAATGAATTTGGAGCATATAGACAGACCAAAGCTTCAATAACTAAACTTATTACACGGGATGTGTCATGCCCTTCTTAGAGAATGATCGCGATTAAGTGCACTCAATCTTCCTAGAAATTATAAAACATAGGCTACATTGTCCCGTGCATGTCCACTATTCCAAATACAACCCGAGAAATCCGACCCAAACTTCCATCAAAACGGACCCGGTGAAACTTCTAAACGTAATAAACCAAACTAGACATTAGGGAGGTTTTGATAAGCCATATAATTTGATTTCTCCAATGTAATAATTTAACTAATTCTGAATATTCTGTCTTATTAATGACTAGACACAATTGATAACGCGGTAGTTATTTATCTTTATTATTGAGTAATCTATATAAATTTCTCATGACTTAAAGTAGAAAATGTAACTTAACAACATAATTTGACTTGAGATTAACCTTCAAATAACATTTTATAGTCTTATAGATACGACAAAATTGACGTGAAATAGCAATGACCCAAACCTGCTCGACCCGAACATTGCCCCAAGGTTAATCTTGGAAACCGATATCCAATATAACCTTAAATGGCTTAGCCCAACTTGAGTAACTCGACTGGTGGTGGGCTGATGGTTATAATGCTATACCATGGGCCTTATTGCACAGGAAGCTACAGATCCACATTTTAGAATGTGTTGGGCTGAAACCTTGAAAATGAAATAATAGTATGGCGTTGGGCTGTTAGTGCAATGGGCCAATTATCAGTAATCCACAAAATCAAATAGCTTGGCAAACAATAATCCACGGATTTAAAATTATAGTCCCCTTCTTTTCGGCTTACTTTCAGGCTTTCAGCTCTTATGCTCATTTCAGTTCAATTCGGCTTATTTCAACTATATTTATCTCAGTAAATTTCAATTCAGTTCAGCTCAATTCAATTCAGTTCAGCTCTATTTAGCCCAAAAGAATAGGCCTTAATTGATATCGTCTAGTATCACCATCAAATGACTTCATTAATAATAGCTCAAATGAAAAACTCCTTAAATAAATATTGAATAATACTTCCTCTATTCCAATGAATTCTATACACTTGATTAAAATATAACTCACATATGTTCAACAAATATACAGAAATGATTGGAATGGAGGAAGTATGGTATTGGAGATATTGATGATGCATAGTACTGTACTATCATTGCTGCTCTACTTGTTACTGTGCATTGTTGTACATAGATGCTGACATAGTGGAAGGTTCTAGAAGAGTCTAGAATATAGTTGACAGGCTGTCACAGTCTGTTATGATGAGTCATCATAACAGAATTCTGTGATGGTCAACGGAGGAAGACTTTCGACAAAATAATATCTAGATATTTTGATCAATCAAGTTTGTTAAATTGACTTGTATATAAATACTTGTAACTAGCAATTTGTAAGTTAAGTTTTTTTATAATCAAAATTACACTTTTATTTAGCTTTCTTTCTCCTTCAATAGTTTACATTTCATCCGTTAATTCAAAGCTTTCTCGTGCTCATCAATGGCTTCCATGAAGAGACACTTCTCTTCATGGTATCAGAGCGGCAAGGTTTGATCCTAGGAGTTTCTGTATACTTTTTCCGCGCAATTTCATACCATATAATCATTGATTTTTCTATTTTCTTTTGAAAATTCCGTTGCAAATTCACAAAAACACAAAATAAGTTTACTTTTTCCTTATTTTTAGATCAAAAACACATTCAATTTCATCAGAATTTGTTAATATTACATGGAAGGTAATTCAATTTGATCGGGTGTTACTACTGGAGTTATAAGAATGCAAGATCCTTTATATCTTGCACCTGGTGATATTTCTGGTTTAAATCTTGTTTCTTCACCTTTCAACGGGAAACACTACCTAAAATGGTCAAAGAGCTATTGAAATGGCGTTGATTTCAAAGAATAAGCTTGGATTCATTACAGGAAAATATCCTAAACCTGTAGAGACAGCAACTACCCATCAAGATTGGGTTAGAGTGGATTGGAATGTGATGTGCTGGATCATGCACTCCTTGATTCATGAGGTACAGTCAAGCTAATGGTCGTTTTCTTTATCAGTTAAGGAAAGATGTCATGCATACTATTTAAGAGAATAATCAGTCTGTTGTTGAGTATTTTGGTAAAATGAAGTTTGTATGGGAGGATCTACAAAGTTTAGATGGTTTACCTGATTGTGAGTGTGGAGCTTTGAGCAAATGTTCTTGTAGCTTGTTCAAGAAGATTCATGAAAGAGATAACGGGCATAGGCTGATTGATTTTCTTATAGGACTTGACAAAAGGTATGATACCGTCAGGAGTCAAATTCTGGCCTCAGATCCTTTACCAACAGTCAATCAAGCTTTCTTTAGGATACATCAAATTAAAATGCATAAAAGTATCACCAATGGAGACAAAGGCAAAGGTTTGATGCATGAAGATGTGGCTCTAACCGCTAACAAATCTTATTTTTCAAAGAACAATTATCAGAAATATTCTGGTGAAAACAACAATGGAAGTAATTTTCAGAAGAATGCTTATAACAATGGTTATAAGAAACAAATTATACTGCTACAAATTATAACACTGGTTATAAGAGGCCTACTTACAATGAAGCTGGATCAAACACTGGATATAATCAGAAGATTAAATTGTTGGAGTAGGTGTCCTCCTCAATAGTGCGTCTACAATAATAAATCTCGTAAAAGGAATATCAGAGATATAATTTATTATTTGTCAGTTGATCAACGTAACTCGGTAACGCTCGACTGACTAGAGTTTGACGTTACTGGCGTAAGACGACGGTGATTAACTGAACCCTTTCGGTCACACCTATAGGATGCCCAAATGGAAAACTAATTATTTATATATACGATATAAATTAATTAGTATCTTGTTTATTTTGACTTTTATTAAGTCAAGTGAATTTATTTATTGATGACGAGTTACGAACTCAGGCCAAAGGAATTTATTATTCAATTATTTGATAATTGATTAATAAATAGACGATAATATAGTAATTAATAGTTACTTATTTAAATCATTACGATATGTGTGTGTATGTTTTGAGGCGGAGGTAATTAGCTAATTAAACTTACAAGAGGTTGTAAAATTAGCTAATAGAGTTTTATTAGACATATTTTATGTTGATAAAATGGTCTAATATTACTTAAATATATAGGTCATCACACACACATTAAGAGTGATGAATTTTTAAGGAAAAGAAAAATCACTCTAAATAGCCTTTTGGCCGGCCACTTTAAGAAGAAAAAAAAATTGTTTTTCTTTTTTCTTCATCATCAATCTTGATCAATTGGTTGATCGTAAAACTTCATCATAAATTCACAAATAATAATATACATATCTAATATTATTAAGGTAATAATATTACATAATAAACAAGGTTTTTTCTATAAATTATCTAGTTAGTAATTTATAGGGATAATTTGGGCTAGTCTTGGGTGCAACTAGAAGGAGGGTTCAAATGAGAAGCTAAGGGGTTCATCCAAGCAATTTGATTCCATAAAATTACTATTGTAGTAATTTTATAGCCATATTACCAATGTAAGGAAATTATTACTAATCTTATCTTAATTTAGTTTTTCCTTTGCATGCATGTGAGTTAAGACCACTTAAATTAAATTAACTAGTAATTTAACATTTCATTAGTATAGTCTAATGAGGGTCTTAAACTAACAGGAATCATATGAAGAATATGTCAAGAGGCCTAAGATGACTTGCACTTATTGCAACAGAGATGGACACACTGTCACCAGATGTTACCAACTTCATGGTTTTCCTAGTCAAAAGAACAACAAAGGGCCTGCTGGAAGGAAGTATGCTGCCAATGTTAAGGAGACAGTTGACAATCCACTTGAAGAAGAAGATCAGTTTGATGATGAAGATGTCCAGGTCAATCCTGCTATCGTAAAGGCAATCTTCAAAGAATTTGTCAAAGCTGTCAAATCAGGAGATGTTCCATAATTTAGAACCCAGGGATCTCATTCTCAAAGTTCTTAATCTGTGAACTTTGCAAGTACATCCTTGACCACTACAGTTGTAAATGCAATAGTAGATAATGAGCATGTTGGTTATACTCCTGGATATTTGATTCTGGTGCCTTTGGTCATATGACCTATGATCAGACTTTGTTTATTTCTCAAAGTTTTTTGGATAGTCCTATTAAAATCACTCTGCCTGATGGTACTATGAAGATTGTTAGAATGGTTGGTGACATCATGTTAACTGATGAGTTGATATTGAGGAATGTGCTCTACTTGCCTGAATTTAAGCATCATTTGATGTCTGTGGTTAGGTTTCTATCTTATACAAGATTATATGCCAGTTTTACTGACAATGGTTTTACTGTACAGGACCCTACCACTGAAAGAATCATATGTGTTGGAAAGAAGTTGGCAGGAGTTTATAGACTTAGATTTACTAAGAATAAGACAGATGTTAAAGTATCTTGTAATACTTCTGTCACTACTCATACCGCATGTGTTGCTAGTCCTGCTTTGTATAGTGTAGATGTACACCTAGCTCATGCTAGGTTAGTCTATGTATCGTTCACTAAGTTGTTACATGTACTTATGTACTCTGCAGTTAATAAAGGTTCCAATTTTCACTGTGAAACTTGCATTCTCTCCAAACATCACAAGTTACCCTTTCTTGTTAGTCAATTTATTGCTGCAACACCTTTTGCTTTAATCCATGTAGACTTATGGGGTCCATATAGGACTAAATCAGTTACTCGAGCATCCTATTTCTTCACCATTGTTGATGATTATGGTAGAGTAACTTGAAAAACTCTCCTAAAGGATAAAACTGAGGTAACTCAGACCATAGTGCATTTTTTTACTTACGTGAACACTCAATTTCAGACCAAAGTCAAAATCATTAGGAGTGATAATGGGACTGAAATTGTTCAGACGGAGTGTGGGTTGTTATTAGCTGAACAAGGTATAGTGCATCAAAAGAGTTTACTTGGGAACCCTCAACAAAATGGAGGAGTTGAGAGGAAGCATATACATTTTTTGAATACTTCACGCGCTTTAAGGATTCATGCAGGATTACCTAAGAAATTATGGGGAGAAATGGTCTTTGCTGCTATTCATTTAATAAATTTAATACCTTCATCTGTTTTGTATTGGAAAGTTCCTGTTGAGATATTATTTGGAAAGCCAGCTGATTATGAACATCTAAGGGTTATAGGTGTTTGTGTTATGCTACTATTAAATCTGGGGATAAAATGGATCTCGGGGCCAGAAAGTGTATTCATTTGGGATATCCTTTTGCACAAAAGGGATACAAGTTGTATGATATCCAATCTCATAAGATTATTGTGAGGAGAGATGTCATTTTCAAAGAAGATTTATTTCCCTATAAAGATGATTCACATAAAACTGAATCTGTTCTTGCTTTCTTCTTACCTATATTACACAATACTACTAATCATACTCCTGATACTTCATATTTTTCTACATTTACACAACTTGATTCTACTCTTAGTCATAATGATAATACTACTAATAATATTTCACATAATATAAACTCACCAAATGTTTATTCTCATAATACTATCAATACTAATGATATTATTAGCCCTCATCATTCTTCCTCAGCTAATATTTCAAATACTAACACCGCCATTTTCCATTCTTCACCCCATTATCTTCAGTATCACCTTCTAATTCTTCTACTCATTCATCTTATGTTCTTAAGAGATCAGAAAGAGTCAGAAAGCCACCATCAGGGTTATAAGATTTTGTCTGTAAGGGTTTGCCACAGTGCTTGCCTAGTGTCAGAAAGCCACCATCAGATAGTTTAGTTTCTTTTTCAGCATTGCATCTGTAATATCCCGTAGTTTCTAGGGCTGATACTCATCTTAATAGACAGAGTACTCGAACGAGTGGAGCTCACTCGACCGGGTAGATGGACCGAGTGCCCTCTGAATAGTTACCCAGCTCTTGTTGTGTGCCACTCGGCCGAGTGGCCGTGCTCAGGCCCAGTTTCCGCGTGTTAGGCTGCATGTTTTGGACCTTTAAAAGGTAGGTTAATCCTACTCGGCTTCAATATTATGAATGTTGTATGTGTTGTTGATGATGTTGTATTTAGACTCACATGAATGAAGCATTTGCATTATAACATGATTAGTGGTTAATTGCATCATGAAGGGGATAATTATGATAGTTGGGTTGCATTATAACATGTACGTGGAAATGTGTATTAGTCTCTTATGTTGGCATAATCGTATCATATCATGATGATTGGATAATTAATGGATAATCTCATATTGTGGGTGAAAATGCATTATAACATGAGAATAAGAAATTGTTGATATAAGTATTTTTGGCATGTTAAGATTTATAATCCATGAGATGGTTGCATAATTGGTATATTATGTTGTATGTTGCGATATATGTGATTGTGGTGGATGTTGGAGGTTGTTGGTAGAGTGGTGGCGGTGATACTTGTTATTGTGGAAGCGTAAGGTAGTTGGGAGACCGCCTTACGTTCGGGTCGCCTCTTGGAGTTTCCCACTCCAAGAGGAATGTGCACATTAATAATTTGAGTTATGTAGGGACACGTGTGGTTGAGACACGTCATCTGGTAGGGGGTCCGAGTCGCTCTCGGGCCCGGGACCACGGGTGTGTCCGAGTACCTTTTTGCGGGCTGCGGTGTCGTCACCGGGTTATGTGTACCGTGGGTGTGTCCCTGGTATCGATGTTGGCTACGGTGTAGTGTGATTGGAGGCCTTGTTGTACATATTTCATTATCGTGTTCTATAATCATATTTCATATGTCGCGTCTTATATGTTTATATTATTGAAATTGACCGTGTGTGGCTATGTGTAAATTGTCACCTATTTCCGGGGTGACATATGCCGATCCATATGATATTTCCGATCATAGGGGGAGCAGGTTATGTACAGGTTGGTTTGTGTCACGCGGGAGACATGACGCGCTTTGGACTTGGAGTCGAGCTACATAGTTGGATGACGTAGATAGTAGTCGAGTTGTATATGTATAGTTAACTTTTGTTATTCAAAATCATGTATGTAATCCACTAAACTTGTCATTTATATTAAATATTTCTCTTTCTTAATAATTTCGATTTCACTGCCTCGGGAAACCGAGATGGTAACATCCTCCCATTACCTCGGCCGGGTAAGAAGGGGGTGTTACAGCATCAGCAAGATTTGACTGCTTATTCTCCAGAATACATATATAGCATCTCTTAATGCTGTCATGGAAGTCTATGAGCCATCTTCCTATGCCCAAGGAAAGGATGATCCACATTGGCAGGAAGCCATGGGAAATGAATTGAAAGCACTTGAGGACAATCAAACTTGGATTCTAACCCCCTTACCTGCAAGAAAGAAAGTCATAGGAGCCAAACGAATTTTAAGGTAAAGTTCAAACCAGATGGGGACAGTTGAGAGATACAAAGTCAAGTTGCTAAATTCACTAGTGTAAGAACCCTTATTGCCATTGTTGCCATCAAGGGATGGAATTTACATCAACTTGACATCAATAATGCATTTTTACATGGTTTCCTTGATGTAGAGGTATATATGGAGGTTCCAGAAGATTATACTAAGCACAAGCCCAATGGGGTTTGTCTCCTAAAGAGCTAAATAAGTCTCTATATGGTCTTAAACAGGCCTCAAAGCAATAGAATTTGGAGCTCACCAAGTTTCTTACAGCTCAAGGTTTTGAGCAATCAAAGGAAGACTACTCTTTGTTTCTCAAAACAAGGAAGCAAGGACAATTTATGGCAATTGTAATTGACGAGGTGGTCGCACACAAATCAAAAATAAATCCTTAGACGTGGCATAAATGAATGTAGTACGTAGAGGTCGAATCCACAGAGACACGGGAGTTTTATAAGTTGTTATGAATCTATCACGAACGGGTTATCTTTTTTTATTTGGTTGAGAAATGCAAAGTAAATAAAAAAAAATAAGCAAATAAAATAAGCAATTGTAAATAAAATATGATTAACAAATATGATTAAAAGATAGTCTAGGAGTTTCGGGTCACACGTGCATAATAAAACAATTCATATTAAATTAGTAATGCTAATAAAGATAAATGCTTAGGCCTAGAGACACCCACCTCTCGATTTTAGTGTCAAGCCTTAGACCGGGTCCTAGACGCTCTCGCCGAACCAGGTCGTTCCACTATAACATGCTTAGTCTAATACATATCTGTGCCTCTCGACTTATAGAATGTATTAACAAATTTAATCCTAGAATGTGATCAATAACCTAAGATTAACAATACAAAGCAAGCAAGTGTAGAAACAATTATGCAATATTTAAACATACTAATCTAACATGATAAATGATAACTAATGCATGACTCCCCTTATTCCCTAGACAATGCAAATCTACTCACTCATGTTAAAAATAATAAAAACTAAATATGAAATTAAATGCATGAACATAATTAAATGATTAAATTAATAAGAATGGAAATAATGAAATGTGAATATGAAATAACTAAATGATGTGAATGATAAACTTATTATACTATTGATGAAAAGTAAAAAACATAAGAATGTATCTAAGAAATGTAATAACTAAATAACAACTAATTAACAATATGGAAATGTAAAAGCTAAAACAAACTAACTAAAGAATAATAATATAAAAACTAGAAAGGAAATAGATTACCGAAATGAAATTGCAATGAGGAATGAAGAACATTATAAGAACTTAAAACTTGTATTGAAATTGTATGATTACAAATGTAAACTAATAACTTAAGGAAATGCTAAAGAAAATTAGAGAGAAAAGAGTGTAAGAATGTGTAAAAGTGATAAGAAGTGATATAAGTGATTTCTAAGGTCGGGGCTAGGCCTCCTTTTATACTGAATTAGGTTCCATAACGTTTGCTCTTCGAAGGAATCCAAAGTGCCTAAACCCACCCAACCCCGATCGGGGTCGCACTAATCCGGATTAAAGGCCTTAAAGGCCATGATTAATGGCCATGGAATCCAAAGTTTAGCATTGAAGCGCCTTTAATCACCCGGGTAAATGCATTTGTGTGGATTTTTAGAGGAATCCCATGTTGTATTTCCTCATGAGTTGCTTGGACTTCTTTTATGGGCTACACTT
>VHZZ01000553.1:208394-218715 GCA_009801015.1 Silene noctiflora | reverse complement strand
TTCTTATCAGTGACTGCATGTTTTGCATTTGAACCATCAAAAAAAGACTCTTTGTTTTTGGACGCCAAAGCCATTAAAACCTCTTGCTTCCATCCCAGAAAGTCAGCACCATAAAAAAGAAACGTAGTAAGAAGAGAAGTGGGCTGATCAGARGTGGATAGAAAAAGAGGATCATCATAAAAATCAAAATTCGAAGAACTAGGTGAATTTGATTCAGGCATTCTGAGATTTATGATGAAGATTTGAAGATAAACTGATGAATTGATGAAGATTGATATTAAAGATATGAAGATGTGATGAGGAAATGAATGAAGAAAAGAATGAATGCGGAAGCAATTTTATGAAACTAGAATCTTTTTGGTGACTGATACCATATTAAGAATATTAAAGTTGCAAAACATGATTGCTTGATAATGATTTTATTATTTTCTGATAATGAGAATAACAGAATACATCAATATATATAGTAGAGTTTAACCGACTTAACTAATCAGTGGAAATCCACTGACAGCTGTACATAACTAACTCCTAACTAACTCTGTTATATATTATTAGTAGTTCTCAAAATAGGCCGTCTCTTTATGTTATCTATCGTTTACTATGAACACGGGTAACACTATCTCAAAATATGGTCAAGGTAACCTTAAAAACCTTGATAACTCGGTCACATTTTTATGTGCTATTCTTCGGCGAATAACAATGGTTGTTTCATTTGTCTAGCTATGGTTCGTGTTCAAGATCGTGTTTGCTCTCTCGGGAAGAACTAACATCATCCCTGTTGACTCGACCAACTGTTGACAAGCACCTCGAATTCTTTGGTGTTTCTATTATTTTTAATGTTTGATGCGACACTGGTCCCGTAGGGGTCCGTTGCTTTGTGTACAGTGGCACAGTGCAGCGGCCCAGTTCGAATTTCTGCAATCCCATTTTTCCGTTCTATTTTTAAATCTGATTAATTTTGAAGAAAAATGGCATGAAAAGAATTTATCTTAATCTTTGGTTTTTCTTCTATGAACACTCCACCTGAATTGCGTTTGTTCTATGAAAAGGATATGTGATTTATCGTGTCTTCGTTCTCGTATTTCGAATTTACGTAACACCATTTTGCTCAATGTTCATTTTTCTGTAAAAAGTTGGCTTCTGCTATGCACTAGAGAAGTAGAGAGTAGATACATTCTTGAAGTAATCGGGACTTTTGGACAAGAAGTTGGAGTACGTCCTAAATGACTCTTAGCTGTTAGCCGTGCTTGTGGAAGCTTGACTTAAGGTCAATGTGTCCCAAATTTCACGATTTTGCTGAATGACTCTTGGCTGTTAGCCGCGCTTGTTGGAGCTTGACAAGAAGTTGGAGTACAAGAATTTGAATGTGAAATTTTCTTGTTGTCCTACTCTAATTTCTTTATTTGTGTAATCAGGACTTGACTCCTTATACTCTGATTTCCGTAATTGTATTTTTTACGACTACTTAATTAAATAATAATGCTTTATCAATGTGRATGTGGAATTTTCAGTAGCATTCAGCATGTTCTGCATTGCTGGTGCAATGACTTACAGTACAAACAATAATGTAATTACTCTGAGAAGATGGGAGTTCATTGTGTAAAGGTTAATAATCTGATATATTGAATTGTGCAAATTACAATAGGAGGATTACAATGTTTATATAGCAATTACATGATCATAAGATCCTGGGAATAAGGAATTAGTTACCTAAAGGTAAGCAAAGAATAAAGAAAAGATAATACAACATTTGACTAAATATTAACAGACTAACAAACCGATTCCTATCAAATCCAAACATTCCTTTTTTAAAAAACTCCTTTTTGCATGTAGGTCTTGGAACTTTAAAAATCTTTTGCTTTAACGCTTCCTTTCTTCCATAATCTAATCATTGGATACTTTTACTTACACTGGTCACTTTCTATATTCTCCTTCTCTTTTCTATTCGCTAGTTTAAACTTCCTTTCTGTTCTTTTCTACTATAAATTGTTCTGTTTTTTTCTATCTTCATCATCTTTCCTTTTCAAATATGGAAAACAATTCTTTTTTCTACGTTGAAGACGAGAATCCAACACTTGAGAATATTTTTCATAATATAAATTTTCGTACTGAAGCTTCAGAAACTCCGGGGTTACTCAATGAATGGCGATTTCCTCAAAGTGGGAGTGTTTTTTCTCCTCATCCTGATAACCTTGATGACTCCATTGGCTTTTGGAGTAATTGTCTTCTGGGTTATTTTGTTGATTATCGTCTTCTTCGTGCTTATAGTGTTAACAGGGTGATCAAAGATCATTGGGCTACTAGGGGTGCTATGTATGTTAGAAGGATGAGTGATATTTATGTTATCCATTTTGATGACATGCAAGATTTGGAAGATGTTTTACAAAGAAGGGTCATTGTCATTGATGGTGCCCTAATGGTTCTTAAGAAATGGAGCCCAGGAATGGTACCTAGGTGTGTCACTTTTCTATCAGCGAAGTTATGGGTTAGAGTCTGTCGGCTGCCTTTTGAATATTTAAACATGAATACGGCTCAGATTATTGCTCGGTTGTTTGGTGATGGGACTATAATTGAGGAATTTCACACCATTCCAGATTCGGATTATATTCGACTCATAGTTCTTGTACGTTTGGGTGAACCTCTAAATCCAGGGTTTTTCTTGGCATGCAATAATAATAAGCTATTGTGGATTCAATTCAAATACGAAGAGGTTTTCAAGTTCTGTACTCGATGTGGTCGGATAGGCCATAAGGCGGCAATTTGTGGTGAGAGAATCTCTGATATAGTATCCACTCTCAATTCTTCTTTGGAACGTGCTATAGATCGTGGTTTTGTGGTTTTTCAGACAAGATATCAGTTTACAATGTTTCATTTAAATTTGTGTGTTCTTCCTTCTACTACAAAGTATGTGACTTCTAAAGTTAGATTGGGTGATAGAAGAGGATCGTATGTTCCTGCTGATTATTTGGATGAATATGTGATTGATTTCGATCTAGGGTTAGTTGATGGAGGCAGAATGTATCCTGGGATGGAGTTTGCAGTAACTGCTTTACCTTTTGCTAGTCCAGTGATTTATGAGGATCATGATTTGTTTCAAGCTCACATGCAAAATGGAAATGGTGTTTTTCCTAATTCTTCACCTCCTGCTGAAGTTCCTATGGAGCCTTTTAATGGTGCGGATGACATGCATGTTTCTAATCCTCACATGCATGGTTCCCTTACTATTAATGATGATCCTCTTGCTCTGGGTACTTTGCATGTCCCTGATGTTGACATGCAAGATCATATTTCACATGATCAGGATATTGAAGTCACTATTGCAGATGATATCCAGATTATTAATCCACAAAGGAATGATCATATTGATCAGATGGTGACTCCTAATGATATGGTTTCTAACATTGAGGCTGTGGAGAATGGAGTCAATAATATTGAGGAGAATAACAATGAGATTTTCATTAATATACAAGAAAATGGTCATATATCTTTTAATGGAGAAGAATCTATTCAAGAGAATCAGCCTGTTACTAGGGAAGTCTTTGTTGATGTTCGTTTGAATGGCATCACTAATTTCTTTCCTATTGAGGATCACATGCACAACATTACTGCTGATAACCATATTGAGCCTATTGAACAGACTTTTACTCATACTATGCCTAATGTAACTGATAATGGTCATGCTGCTACTTCTAATGGTTTTTTAAATGAAACAAATTTGATCGTGCGTGAAGGTTATTTGGCTACCAATGGTTCAGTGCTGATACAGGTTCCTGATCATGATGTTAATCATGGTTCCCGTTCACTTGATAATGGTGCTCCTAATGATACCCAGATTAATCAACATATTGATGGGAGTCAGGATCCACAGATAGAAGTTAATGGCATTACTGTGCCTGCTGAGAATTTTCAGGAGGGTTCTTCTTTAAATGGAAATATAAATCAGCAGTCTAATGATGGTCATATACCTCAATTACAGGGGATCCGTATTCAACTTATAGAAATAGGCATGGTGAGTTTGAATATTTTTTCGATGAACATGCTTTTATCCTTAATTCTATTAGGGCTCGTGTGCAGGCTCATTCACATCTTGCTTCTCAAGAAAATGATGCAAGGGATTTCCAGCAATTTTTTGATGCTCCTGCTCTTATGCCTGTTGTTTTTCATGATCCTCCTCCGGTTGTTAATACTTTTGATGGATCTTATGGTCATATGTCCAGTACTCCTCATCATTCTTCAAGTTCTTCAATTAGATCCACTCCGGAATGGCCTCTATTAAACTCCTCATCTGATGATATTTTTCATGATGCTATTGCAGATTTAAATGTTTTACTACATCCTAATGACACAGATATGGGCACTGGGGTTGCCGAAGCTTTGTCAGAGTTGCCTCAGGATCCACCTCCAAGGCTTCACAATAATCCACTGTTGCTGGATATTGAAAATTGCCTTACTTCTAAAGGGCCTTCTGCTTCTCTTTTTGCCAATAATGCACAGCATGTTGGCAGGGGAAAAATTTTGAGTCTTCTGATTGACTCTTTGAATCAAGATTCGGTTTCAGCATGTGTTTATCCTAAAAGGAAGGCCTTCTCAGATCCTGGAAGTCATTCGAAATCCTTTGCTGAACTTTATGATATTAAGGATTTTTGCAATGTTACGAACATTGCTAAAAGATCCAGGGGTAATTTGATGAATGATGATGGAGCTACATCTTCTAGAGGTACTGTTGGTTTTCACCTGGCTATTAAGGATTGAGAGTCTCTAGTTTCCAGCAGTTCAGCCACGGAAGATGATACAAATGTTGCAGTTAATGGTGTTGCGGAGATTAACCACTCTCAATCTCCTTCTCAGTTATGAAGTGTCTTGCCTGGAATTGTAGGGATTAAATGACTCGCTCGCCCCTGCAATTTCAAAAATAAGGGCTTTGGTCTCTAATAATAATAATATGTGTGATATTTTATTCCTGTCTGAAACTAAATGTAATGTAGTGTCTATATCTTCTCCTTTTACTCGTTATGGCTTTACAAAGTCAGTAGGACTAGATGCTTTTGGCACAAAGGGTGGACTTTGGGTTGGTTGGAAGGCTTTTTGGAACATCGAATGCCTTACCAAATGTCAAAACTTTGTACTCTTGAAGATCAATAAATGCCCAGAACGTTTCTGGTATCTGTGTTGTGTTTATGGTGAATCTAAGAAACATAAGAGAGTTGTTGTTTGGGATAGTCTGCAAAACTGGCTTCTTAATTTGGATTCACATTATCTGTTAATAGGTGACTTTAATCAGGTTGAGTTCAATGAAGATAAGTTAGGTAGCTCGAAAGGTACTATCTATGGTGCTAAATTGTTCTCTGAGTGGAAGTCCAGGAATTTGTTAACTGGCATTGCTTTCAAACGGCCAAAATATACATGGTGCAATAATAGGAAAGGTCATGCACGTATCTATGAACGAATTGATAAAGGTTTATGTTCATCTAACTGGTTCTCTCTTTTCCCTAACACGGGCATATTGCACCTTCCAATTCAATGTTCAGACCATGCCCCTATTATTTTAGACACAAATCTATTATCACCTTTAAAGAGTTGCTCGTTTAAGTTGGAAGCTTGGTCTTTTGCCTACGAAGATTGTCTTCATATTGTTAAGAAGGAATGGTCTAAAAGGGATGAAGGAACGTCGACTTCTATTCTTCTTTGTAAGTTGAAGAGAACTCGGAGTTCTTTAAAGCGCTGGACACTCAATAAGAGGAAAGAATAGTCTTGGCAGTGGACTGATTTTGATGAGGAATTGGGCTCAGAATTAGAACAAATATTTAACGGTAAAGAAGAGCATGATTATGAGATTTGTCATTCTAAATATTTGGAATTTAATAGGGCAGCAACTTTATTTTGGAAGCAACGTGCAAAATTACATTGGCTTAAGGAGGGTGACGCTTGCACTAAGTTCTTCTTCAATACGGTCCGGGAACGTTACAAAAAGAATTTCATTTATGGAATTGTTAAGGAAGATGAATCGTGGACTTTTTATTCAACTGAACTTTATTGTTCGTTTGAGAAGTATTTTATGGATATTTATGAGGCAGAAGTTGACCATGAACCATCATATTTTTGATAAGATCAAGTTCAAGCTGGGTCCTGATCAGGCTGACAGTTTAGCTAAATCTTTCACTCGAAAGGAAGTTCGAAAAGCTGTTTTCCAATTAGGTCCAACTAAATCTTCGGGTCCTGACGGTATACCAGCTTTATTTTACCAAAAGTAATGGTTTCACATTAAAGCCGAGGTTTCTAATGCTGTTTTATCTATGCTTAATTCTGGAAATATTAACACACTTTTAAATCGCACATCAATTTCTTTGATTCCAAAGAACAATTGTCCTGAAAGGATGGAGCATTATCGTCCTATAAGTCTATGTAATGTTATAATGAAAATTATAACAAAATGTATTTCCAATAGATTGAAGCCTTATATGTCTACTCTGGTAGGAGAGTTCCAAAATGGTTTTATTCTGGGAAGATCAATTTCTGATAATATTTTAATTTCTCATGAAATTTTTCATCATATTTCAAAGAATGCTACTGGAAAAAAAGGCGCTTTGGC
The DNA here is from genome assembly GCA_009801015.1 of Silene noctiflora. Classification (NCBI taxonomy): domain Eukaryota; kingdom Viridiplantae; phylum Streptophyta; class Magnoliopsida; order Caryophyllales; family Caryophyllaceae; genus Silene; species Silene noctiflora. The sequence continues at coordinate 212,126 of VHZZ01000553.1, read as the reverse complement.
TCTAAAGGTGGACATGAGTAAAGCATATGATAGATTACGATGGAATTTTATTAGAGCCACTCTTATTTATATGGGCTTTCCTTCATCTATGGTCACATTGATTATGAATTGTGTTGAGACGATATCTTATGAGGTTATTATTAATGGCTCACCGGGAAAGCTCTTTAAACCTCGTACGGGTATTCGGCAAGGTGACCCATTATCTCCGTATCTTTTTGCCCTATGTACTGAGGTACTTTCTCGTCTTATTCTTGATGCCCAGGAAAGTAAGTTGATTAAAGGTATTAAAATATGTCGAATGTCTCCATCTATTTCCCATCTCCTTTTTGCTGATGATTCGATCTTTTTCATGGAAGCTAATACTTATTATTGACATAATTTGGAAAATATTTTAACTACCTACTGCAAAAGTTCAGGCCAGGTTATCAACGACAATAAATCAGCAATTACTTTCAGTCCAAATTGTACGTTGCGGACCATCAAAGATTGTATCAAAATACTTAAAGTTCCATCGAATAATCGGATGGGACTTTATTTGGGTCTCCCAACTGATTTTGGTTCTTCTAAAAGAGAGATTTTTGCCTCTCTTATTGAAAGGGTTCAGAAAAGGATTTTGAGTTGGAAGAATGCACTTTTATCTGCTGCTGGTCGATTAACTCTTATTTGCTCTGTTCTATCTTCACTATCCATTTTCTCTCTATCGGCATTTCGAATGTCGGTAAGTGTGAGCTCAAAGATTGATTCTTTAATCTCACATTTCTGGTGGGGTGGTAACCGTGCAGATAAGAGTATCCATTGGTGTAGCAAGCTTTTCCTAAGCTGTCCAAAAACAATGGGGGGACTGGGCATTGGAAATGTTAGTTGTCTTAACCAGAGTTTTTTGGCCAAAATTGGATGGAATATTATTCAGAATCCAGAAAGCTTACTTAGTCGTGTGTTGGGAAGCAAATTAATGATTACAAAGGATAGTATTATGTCTATGGATCTGCATAAACAGGGAGATTTTTCATGGGGTGGACGAAGCATACGTTGGGGTCTGGAATTACTTAAAAAATATCTGGTATGGGAAGTCGGATTACCTTCTGTCCTTGATGTTTGGAGAGATAAGTGGATCCATGGTAGCTCTCTTCTTCAATTGACCAATCACAGGTTTTCAGATGCTAATTCTGTTCCTAACATTCAGGTGTCATCCCTTCAAGATTTTGAAGGAAATTGGAATGTTGAATCCGTGAGAAGTATTTGTGGTCTCGAGGCTATTCCTTTTGTTCTATCTATTCCGACTCCTTGTTTAGATGATTCTGATAATCTCTATTGGAATCTGACTTCTAATGGAAAGTTTTCTATTAAAAGTGCCTATGCTGCTGCTTTTTCAAACCTATGGGATATGAATTCGTCCACCATGGATAATAGCAGAATGAATGCTTCTTCTTTGAATTTTTGCAAGAAAGATTTATGGTCTTTACCTATTCATAACAAATGGAAAATTTCTTATGGAAAATCATGTCTAACTGTTTACCTTGTGGTCTGGAAACAAAGAAGCGTAAACTTCATTGGGACTTCTCTTGCAAATTTTGCTCCTCTCACCAGACTATTTTGGAGACTACTGACCATATTTTCCGTGTTTGTCCTTTTGTTGCTCGTGTGTGGTCTGCTTCTTCTCTTGTTATTCAAAGTCATCATGGAAATTCTATCCCAATTCAACAATGGATAATCAACTGGATTTTTTGGTTTAAGAGGAGTGCTGACTATTTTTATCTTATTTCCTCTTTTGTTAGCACCTTGTGGCAATTATGGTGTAATAGGAATCGTCTACTGTTTCAGGATGTTGGGTTTGATTTACACAGATATTTTTTTGCCTTAAACATGGATGCTAATAACAATATCTGGGTCCACAACCAGGATAAAGGAATAATGTTGTCGTCCTTTAATGACGATCCTTTGGAGAATGAGGGTGCCTCACTTATCATTAATCACTATCCTTTTTTTCTGGTGGGTACTCAATTGTGTTCTGATCATATCCGTATCAAGTGTGACGCTTCTTGGAAATCTAATTTTAAGGCAACAGCGGGCTGGCTACTCCAAGATTGTTCTGGAGCGATTTTCCATTTTGGTCGAAAATATTTTTGGGCTAAGTCATCTTTTCAAGCTGAAGCTATGGCTCTTAAGCTTGATCTCTATGATGGTTTCTCTCTCGGCTTTAGGCATCTGGATGCGACTTTCGACTGTATGGCGCTAGTTCTCCAAATTAATAGCTTCGCAGAAATTCGTCAGGAAGCAAAATCTATTATCCACCTTATTTCTGCTTTAATCTTATATTGTCATTGTTTTTCTCTTAGTCATTGTCCTAGGAWTCTAAATAAGATTGCCCATAACTTAGCTAAATCTATAGCTTAGATGGGAATCTTTCTTTCTGACAAAAAAATAAATAAATAAATAAACTGATTTGATAGAATAATTGTGACCAATTATTCTCCAATATCTCCCCGCAAGACGGACCACCGGGACGAGAGACCGATCTTGAACATGAGCATATCAAAGCGCGGCCTGGGTAAGGCTTTGGTGAGCGCGTCAGCAAGTTGGTCGTCATTGGCAATAGGTATCACACGCATGATGCCAGATTGTACTCTTTCTCGAATAAAATGATAATCAAGGGCAACATGTTTCATTCGGGAGTGGAACACGGGATTGGCACTGAGATTAGTTGCACCTAGATTGTCGCAGTAAACCGCTGGATGAGAGGGTAGAACAATATGTAGCTTCATAAGAAGATGACCAAGCCACGTAAGTTCGGCCATGGCATTATCAATGGACCGATATTCAACCTCCGTAGAGGACCGAGACATGGTGCGATGCTTCTTAGAGCTCCACGAGATAGGTGTGTGACCCAGATAAACAATATATGCACCCGTGGAAGTAAGGTCATCAAGATTTCCCCCCCAATCCGAGTCTGAGTAAGCGTGTAAACTCAGGGGAGTGTCACGATGAATAATAAGACCATGAGCAGGTGTGCCTGCAAGATAACGAAGTAGCCTTTTCAAGGCAGCCCAGTGACCAACAGTCGGTTGGTGCATAAATTGGGACAGTTTACCAAACGCAAAGCTGATGTCAGGACGAGTGAGGGACAGATATTGTAGGTTGCCAACAAGAGCACGAATTTCAGTAGAATTATCAAAAAGAGGAGAAAGGTCTCTCCGATCCACCCAAACTTTTCCCCTTTCATCACACGCCTAATGTCAGGCACCACAATCCCCAACGAGGCAGAGCCAAGCAAACCGCTTGTGCTTCTCAACGTGTACTCCGTCGCCAAACTTGATGGTACCAATTATCGTCAATGGAGTCTCCAACTTGAGACTCTCCTTCAAGGATATGGTTTATCATCATTCATTGATGGCAGTACACCACTTCCGAAAATTCTCACTGAAAAAGACAAACCTTCCGTTCCCAATCCGGCATATAGTACCTGGTTCCGGCAAGACAGGCTCCTCTTCGGTGTCGTGGCAAGCACCCTCACCGTCTCTGTCAGTCCCCTCCTTAACCGTGACCATACCACTCAACAAGCCTGGGATTCCCTCGCATCATCTTATGTGCGTCCATCTCGAGGCCACATAAAACAACTCCGTCACAAACTTAAACATACCACCAAAGGCACCCTCTCCATCACCGACTACATGACCAAAGTCAAAGGTGTTGTTGATGAACTTGCCCTCCTCGGATAAATTCTCTCCCAAGAGG
>VHZZ01000553.1:151397-164520 GCA_009801015.1 Silene noctiflora | reverse complement strand
GCCGTTTGCGCCATTCTTCTCCTCTCTTCATCCTCCATCTTTCTATGTAAGAAAAAGTTCGTCTCGAAGACGTTTGAAATTCTGTCCCGACTCTCATAGTTCGAAAATTTCATCTAACTCATTCCTTTGTTGTCTAGGTGGAGATTTGGAAGGAGACAAGTGCATTGTTGAGGATGTTCACGAAGATTAGGAAGTTCAAGGTAACCTTGATAGGCTCCTCGGCGATACCATGGGATTTTGGTTGCTTATTTGTGTAAAAATGTTGAATTTCATATTGGGATGATTTTATTTGGTTCTTTAGTTGAATGTTAGGCTCAAATTCTGATTTTGGTGATTATTTGGTATGAATGTTGGTGACATAGTTGAATTTCATGTTTGAAATGTTGGATTGTCATTTATCCACATGTTTAGGTGAAATTTTATGCATTTCATGCTTTGAACATTGAAATCCTTGGTTATAATCATATGTTGGACGTTGGGTTATTATGGATGCTGGAAATCATGTGTCTTACATGTTTTCGTGTCATGCTCATGCTGGAAATTAAGTCGGAAAATCATGTTACATGTAAAATTGTAGAAAACCGTCAACAGGTGTCCCCAGCTGGTGGACCGGCTGCCGGTCTGCCAGCCGGCTCGGAACCTTCTGTCTCATTCAGTGTAATTTCTGAGTTGGGTTTGTCCCAGCCGGTGGACCGGCTGCCGGTCCAGCGACCGGCTGGGAACCTTCTGCCTGTTTTTGTGTAATACTTAAGTGTCAAGTATACCCAGCCGGTGGACCCGCTGCCGGTCTGCCAACCGGCTGGGGACCTCCTGGAAGTTTCTGGTTCGAATTTGTAATTTTGAAGTATGGTTGTGTTCCCAGTCGGTCCAGCGGCCGGCTGGGAGTTCTCTGTCTCAGGTTTGTTAATTCTGGTTGTGGCTGCTACCCCAGCCGGTGGAGCGGCTGCCGATCCACTACCAGCTGGGAGTCCCTGTATAAGATTTTTGGGTATTCTGACTTTGACCCCATGGCTCAGCCGGTTGGCCGGCGGCCGGTCACCCACTACCGACTGGGAGCCTCTGTTTCATATTTTAACTTCTTTTGTTCATTATATGATGGAGATGAATTGAGTTTATGATTTATTTACATTTCAACATATTTTTATGAATTGTTTACATTTCATTATGAACTTTGAATTGATCTCWTATGCATTCATAATATGTTACATRYCATTYAAATATATGTACTATCATATGCTTGTTGGTTGAACCGTGTCCGTGTGGTATTGATATCGACCTACCTCTATGCTTGACTACTACCTTAGATCTTCCGTCACACTCGTGCGGTACTGGTGAGTGGGGTACTCGGTCTGTGTGCTTATAGATCGAGTCTTGGATGCGGAATTGATACCGCATGTCGAATCGAAGGATTATCTTCCGGGAGTCTGGATCCAGGTCTTAGGCTGGGATGTACCTAGTTAGTCATCCTACCAAGGGTTGCGTTACTGTCTAAGTGTATAGGGTCTTGTATGGCGTTGTGTAGTTAGATAGTCTTTTCCTCGGATATTGCGTTCTATGTTTGTTGTGTTCGGACACTTGTTTGCCCATATGTTGATCCTATCGGACACTAGTGGTGAGATATAAGCCACTAGTTGCGATATGATCCCCTTGTGTGAATTATTACWCATCTCATTAATGTTAATAGCATGTTATCATGTCTTACTCGTAATTTATGAATACTCGCATGTTAATACTTCTATGCATGTATGATTAGTCTCTCTTATTCCTTTATGATGTTYRTTATTGTTGTCTATATGAATTTCATCGTATCGTGGCTGGGAGGACCTTGAGTTACTCCCCACTGACTGTGGCGTTCATGTTTACATGAATGACAGGTTCGTGGAAGCTTATCTGGGGTGGAAGACGAGTGGCTAGCGAGCAATGTACCTTGRACCTAGTCGTAGTTGCTAGACTTACCCACCGTACTTTGTTTTATTCGTGGGATATCTTTTCCCCAACCGTTTATTCGTGTCGGCCTGTATCACTTATATTTCATACTTCCTTTTCCGCACATTTGTAGTATTATGACATTTCGCTTTTAGACTCCAAAAATGTTTTAAAAATCCCGTATTTCCGCTTCATTTATTCGCTCTTGTGTTATATTTTGGTGTCCTAAATAGCGGGGTGTCACAATACTTCTGTTGACACCAATAAAAAAAATATAAACAAATGATCTAGAGAAGCATATGTCACTAAGATCATTATGAGTGGTATTAAATAGTCCATATTGAATGACATAAACTTTTTAGGCCTAAAAGATCGTATTGTGTCGAGTTTGCGTTCGTGACCCATATAAATGGTTACTAGTCACTACCCATCATCCCTAACCCAACCCATTACATAAACAGGTCATGAACCTCAAACCTAAACCACTTCAATTGACATACTTGTAACCCAGGTTTAACTCAAAATGACCTAAATAACCTAAATGACATGTTAAAACCTTTTCGCTTTGATGACTTAATCAAATTGTGAAAAACAAAACTAATTCATTTTTAAAATGTTTTGCAATAGTCTAGTAAAAATATAGGATTTCAACCTGTCGGTTGGATATTTCTTTAGCTTGGTTTAGCTTTATATCTGATATATAAAGATAAAGTTATTTGGGTTAAATAGCTAAACAGACCAACCTAACGTGATTTCTTCCCATTCAAATTAAATGGATTACTCGTGTCGAGTTCGTGTCCTAAGATCCCAATACTAACCCAATCCATTTAATTTTTGAATCAACCCAATTACTAATATCTCAACCCGAACTCGCTAACCTAGTATCGAGTTCCGTGTCATATTATCAGGTCGGATAACTATTTACCAGCTTTAATATCATTGTCTATGGGTTATGCTTTTCACAAATTCTCATTTGTGATGGGTGTGAACACGTCACAAGCTTGTGACGTGAGATAAAGGGACACTCCCACTTGCTTATCCCACTTGCAAGCTTGTCTCACGTCACAAGCTTCTCACGTGTGACGTGCTCACATCCGTCACAAACAGGACGGACGGTATGCTTTTATCATGATTTATTAAATTCCATTTTTTATTTATCTATAAAAACAGAATTCCAATTAGGGACTCATTACTGTACTCCCCAGTCCCCACCTCACTTCACTTCACTTCTGCAAATCTCACGCCGTTTTCTGGTAATTAGTTCCTTCTTCTCTTACTCCTTTTTTTTTTTCTGGAAAAATGTCTTCCCCTTTTTCTAAATTAGGGTTTCGATCTCACCCTCATCTCTGCAATTCTGCTTGTCGTATATTTATGGATTTTGTTAGAGAACAATGTCGATTAGGGTTTCATGATCTCCAATTTCCCATTAATCTATTCCACCGAATGATGTCTCTTGTTCCCCGGCCTTTTATTGCCGATTTTAATCGGTTATTTGCGGCAATGCTCAAACTCAAACCACTACAACCTTACCCTGCTGTTATTTCTCTCTATTCACGTCTCGACTTATCTGGTACCAGGCCCAATTTACATTCAATGGGCATCCTTGCTAATTGCTATTCCCACTTAGGCCGTGTCGATTTTGGGTATTCTCTCGTTGCCAAGTCCCTAAAGCTTGGTTACCCCTTTGACTCTGATTTATTTCTGTTTAACATCTTAATCAATGGCCACGTTCATAACAACCAGCTTCAGGAAGCTGTTAAGTTGTTGGATGTAGCTGTCGTTAAGCTTGGCATTCAGCCAGATATAGTTACGTATGGTATCATGATCAAAAGTCTTTGCGAGACTGGGGACATTGCTGGCGCTCTAGACGTGCTCCGCCAAATGAATTCTAACCCCAACGGTTGTAAGCCTGGCATTGTCATCTATAATACCCTTATCGACAGTCTTTTGAAAGAAAAGTTGGTAACAGAAGCCCTCAACCTCTTTTCAGTCATAAAAACTGAGGGCATCGAACCAGATGTGTTCACGTATAACTCAATGATACGAGGTATGTTCAATCTAGGTCGTAAGGGAGTGGCAAAGGAAATATTGGTTGAGATGATGGAGAGCTACATTGAACCAGATATATCTACTTATAACATATTGGTTGACATGCACTGCAAGGACAGGATGACTCATGAAGCAGAAGCCATATTACCGACAATGATTAAACGAAGATTGACTCCTAATCTAATTACTTATAACACTTTAATAAATGGATATTGCTTGTGCGGCCAAATGGACAAGGCAAGAGATCTCATGGATTTGATGGTCAAAGATCATTGTCAGCCCGATGTTGTGACTTTCTCTACTTTGATCAACGGTTTTGTTAAACATCAAAGGATCGAAAAAGCCCTTGACATGTTGCGCGAAATGTGTGAGCATGGGATTGCCCCTGACATATGGCTCTCTAACATTCTCATAGATGGCTTGTGTCGGGCTGGCCGTGTCCAAGATGCCGAAAACCTTGTCTCTGATCTCTTATCCAGGGGTTTGGTACCAAGTTCTACTATCAAAGGCCGATGTAAAAAGTCATATAACAACAGCTATCAACCTCCTAAGTCCTAAACTAAATAAAGCAAAATGGATGCTCACAATGTGATTATCCGAGTATTCATGGTCATTGAGGATTTGCCAAATGCATTATGATACCGTGATATAATGGTTAACGAGGGCTTCAAAGCTGATGCTACAACTCTTTCATTGTTCCTTAAACCATTTTTCTCATGATAACCCAGAGTTTCTCCAGAAGTTTCGAAATTGACTTGGTGATAACTTCTGCGGAAATATGATAAAACTGTCCTTGAGGTACATTTCTGAAATATTTTGTTTTTGCTATATTCGAATGTGCATCAGACAATGAGAGAGCGTTGGCACTTGGCATACATATGACATGACCATTTCAACCCTGAATGTGAAGAATAGACCACGCCATGCTTGCCTTTTGCGGTCCCAAGTTGGAATGCCTTCTTTTGTCTTAAACACTTAATACGTCCTATTGATTTTTGTTGGTTTTCCTGTAAACGTTGCTCATGTCGCCCTATGTTGTTAGATGATTTTCATTTGAATTATAAAGGAAGATAGACGAAATTGTTTTTCCTTTGCTGGTTGGTTTGCTCATTGTCACCCTTTTAACAACTGTATGCCATGATATGGCAGCTTACTATTCTATCAACTGTGTACTACTTGTGCAACTGGTTTTTAATGTTGTTCTTGAGTTCAGTTTGGGAGTAATGCTGCATTCCTAACTTTTGCACAAGGTTATGTTAATTTATCTTTTGCAATGGGCCGAGTTTAGATGTCTTATGTTTATACTCGCGGAGGGGTTATGAAGATTCGATCTTTCGGGGTCTTTTAACTGGCAGAAGGGTGCCACTATAACCTCACTCTTCAGCCGCTAAGCAAAGATTACTTGCTAATTTGCTATCTTATTTTCTAAAATTATTGGGAGTTGTAGTTTTTTTTTTTTTTTTTCGTTTGTTTCACGAAGCACGCACAAAGTCCCATTACAATAGAGGGGAGGAGGGATTCGAACAATAGGTCCGTCTTAACCACTAGATTAAGACATCCTCGGTTGGGAGTTGTAGGTCTTGTGACTAATTATCGGGAACTTGGAACCACTTTACAGTAAATAAGTTTCTGTTGTGACCGACTAAAGCTTAATATCTTCCTAGGAATATTTTTGTTTAATGCAGAACTTTATATGTAATCCATAGACATGATTTGAAGTTTGATAAAGAGATACATTTTTGTCTTTAGTTTCTCTACATGTGTTTTTCCCATATAAGAAAGAAAAAACTTGCATTATTAAAGACAAAGTAGAAATCTCACAAGTTAGAAGTATTGTTTAGCTTAGTATACTTTTTGGGGTAGTTTTCCGAACACTGGAGATGGAATCCTTTTCTTATGGCTACTAGTCTTGTTGTATACAAATATATATATATTTTTTTTTGCTGCAAAGATGACAGCAGTGCCAACTAAAATAGACTGTAAGATCAACCTGAGGCATTGCTCGGCAGAAGGCAACAGGTAATTAGTTCTCCTCTTTTCCTCTTAATAGTTTATGCATTCCATTTTTGGTCTGTCTAGCCAATAATTCACACTAATTTGTAGCATGTTTTGCTTTGTGGAGAATGATCATGGGACTGTTTAACCTACGTGGGTGTTCACAATAATTGTTGAATAAGGGATAGCAAATTTATGTTATCCAATTTCAAATTATTTGGGCGTAATGTATTTGATTGCGGATGAGATTGGTGCTGGAAACATTTGTGTAATTATGATACCATCTTTAGCAGCCTTGTCATAATATTTTTGTTTGATACAGTGACATGATGAGTATTTGACAGAAAGACACATTTTTGTCTTTAGTTTCTTTACACATTAGTTTTTCCAATAAAAGAAAGTTTAAAACTTGAACTATTAAAGACAAAGTAGAAATCTGAGTTAGGACTTAGGAGAATGAATCCTTCTATTATGGCTGCAAGTCTTGTCGTCTACAAAAAAAAAAAAATTATAAGCTATACCACTGACATTGTTTCCTCTAATCTGTATCTTAGTGAGAATGTAATTATTGTGTAACAAAGACATGTCTGATCTCTCTCGATTTAAGACATAGTTCCTTATTTCTTGTGTGTGTATGTAACAGATATGGCTCCTCTGAGTCTAATCAAATCCTTCAAACACATGACTCCATCAAGTGAAGTATTTCGTCATTATATTTTAGTGGGTTCTGGTGGTGTTTGTTTGTGAGTACGTGTGCTAGATATGGACGACTGCGCTGCCGCAACCCTTTCCTTACCTAGATGTGGAAGAGTGCGCTGCTTGGTTCGGACAGTCCCTGTACCATGACTTGTATTAATCCTTTAAGAAGGTAATCTCTTGAAAATATGCTTGTGTAGTTGTGTATGAGTTTCCATTTTTCACTCGTTTCAGTTTGTGCTGCAACACTTCAAATTTTAGCATGCCAAGTAACTTGCAACATATATACATATTTGCCTAAATTAAAGAATGTTCCATTATACATACCACTTGAAACTGTGAAACGGCATAATGTTTCCTATTTCTCCTCTAATGGATGTTATTTGGCCAGGATTTGTGTCATGCTTTTGTTGGTCTAAGTTGTCTGATCTTGTTGGTTACAACTGATTTCAGCTCTTCTTGCAATCTGTATCACTCAAACTTGGCGGTTGGAAGCAGGTCCTCTGCAGATGGTTGTTAAGAAAATTTTGATCTGGGCAAGCGTTGGGTGTTTGTGTCATGTTCCGGAAAATGTCACGTTCACACATGACACTCCGACAATGTCAATTGTCAAAGTAGTATAACCTTGATACTTTGAAGGTAAAATCTCTAATATTTTTATCAGGAAAAATGTCCTCTAATCTCTCCTTGCGTCTGTTTCTTTGAGCAACAGGGCTGTTTAATCACCAACTATTGCTACTTATAACATGTTAGTTGATATGCATTGTAATGATGGAATGTTTGATGAAGCAGAAGCCATTTTAAGGATAATGATTGAACGAGGTGTGGCTCCTGATGTACTTACATATTGGATGGATATTGCTTGTGCGGCCAAATGGACAAGGCCAGAGATCTCATCAATTTGATGGTCAAAACTCATTGTTAGCCTAATGTTGTGACAATACTTTGATCAATGGATATGTTAAACTTATAAGCATCGACAAAGCCCTTGATACTGCAAGAAATGTTTGAGCATGGCATTGCTTCTAATATCGTGGTCTACAACACTCTGATAGATGGGCTGTGTAAATGTAATAGGATACCAATGGCACGTCAGCTGCTCAAAGGCATGCAAACTGATGGAATAAAACCAAGTGTATGCACTTCTGCTTCCTTATTAGACGGACTATGTAAAAATGTACAACTGGATGAGGCAGTGGAATTACTCACCGAGATGGAGTCTAACGAAGTTGCTCCTAATTTATTCGTCTACAATATCGTGATTGACAGCTTGTATGAGGCTGACCAAATTAATGATGCAGAAAACCTAGTTTCTGATCTCCTATATATCTGGGGGGTTGGTACCAGATATTGTAATTTTAATACGATGATGATTAAGGGGTTCTGCAAAAAGGGTCTTATGGGTAGAGCATTAGAGCTCCTAAACAAAATGAAGCTAGCTGGAGTCTCTCTTGATAGCGGATATGCTGATCAGAGGGTTCATTATCAGTAATGATATGCCAAATGCATTACGTTATCGTGATATAATGGTTAGGATGGGATTTCAAGCTGACGCTAGTACTATGTCACTGTTTGTTGACCATTTATCTCGTGATAATCCCGAGTTCCTACAAAAGTTTTTTACCTTGACACAACGATGGTTAATTACTTCTCCTGTAATTCAGGTAAATTTACGTATTTGGTTGAGGCATTTTTCTAGTGGATTCCCATGTTTATTAAGCTTGGTTTTGTGCATATGTGCATGTTTGGAACAAAAAGTTTCTTATTAAGTCGAGTTGTTCTTAATCAACAACTATTTCTGTATAGGAGGATTCCATTGTCTACGAGTTTTCACCAAGTTTATTTTGCTAGGCATTAAATTTGACAAATTTAATACCCCTAATAGAATAAGTCAGTTGTCGAAAAGTCATGGGGTTGAGGTCTCAAGTTTCTACTAGCCACTATGCGGCTATATGCAGCTGATGCGTGAAATAATGTCTAACAACGTAATTAAAGCGGTTGCTGGTATTATTTCATGTTTTCTTGGTTTATTTCATGAGAACTTGGAGTTGGATCAGTTTATTTGGAATTGACATGATGGTGACCTTTTTTGTAGTTTGATGCTTGAATATGCAAGTGTCATTCAAGCTAGGCTAACTTTGTGAACTTATATACTCATCGAGTCGTCGTATATAGATTTGGCAAAATATACCCGACCCGAAAAGGCTAACCCGAGATCCGAAATGACCCGAACTACATCACCCGAAAACCGGACCCGAGCTTTCTTGACCAGTAACTGACCCGGCCCGAAAATGACCCGTTCTGAAACCACCCAACCCAAAAATGACCCGACAAAACATAACTCTAATTTAACCGAAAAGACTTGAAATGACTTTTTCTCTCTTATTCATTGACCCGAAAATGACTCGACCCGCTTAACCCGAAACCCAAAATGACCCGAGCCGGCCCGAATTAACCCGAAATCAATGAAGACCGGAACTGATCCGACCTAAACCCGACTTGTTTACCCAATTTGCCAGGTCTAAATTCGTATATTCGTATTTACTATCCACATCAAAGCTTTAAATTAATATCCATTGAATTTGTTTGTTTCTTTGAAAAAAGTTTGTTTTCTTTGAAGCATCAGAGGTTTGATTTTACTTTTCCTCAATTGATTGCAGCTACTTGACGATGGTTAGATGGATTAATTTCTGCAGATTAGGAGCAAGAAATTTCCGTATGGGAGACAGAAAAGGAGCATCATTGTACAAGTTTTCATTATTCTAGAATTCTTATCGTCTGATTGCTGCTCCAACTTAGTCTTGGAGGAGTACGGAACTGAATGAAGCTGAACTGAACTTAAATAAGTTGAAATTAAGTCTAAAAGAACAGGCCATATGTATTGGATACGGAAGTGTTGGAACAATGTTGTCTAGAAAATTTAATGTTTTTATCGAAAGTGTTGGAGGCCTTGTATGTTCGAGACAAATGTTAAGGTAATCATGTCTCCAGGTTTTCATCGACCCTCTCAACGACTCAACGGATTACAGTATTACGAAGTACAACGTAGTGACGTGCTAAGGCGAAAATAAATAAAGGGGTGTTTTGGTTAATTGAACCTACAACTTACGAATCGTCCTTCTAAAAATTATGCAAATCGAGTGATAAATGACCCCCAAAGGTTTACCCCTATCGGCAGGGCACAGATCTGATTCAAAGTGTTAGTTCGGTTCGGATATCCATATTAAAAATTCCTAAAGTCAGATATCTATATCCAAACCAAATGTTTCGGATATCCAAAATATTGGATTGGATGCGGATATCTATTGGATACCCATATTTTGGAATTTACTTTAAATTAAGTTTGAAATACGATCATATTTATCGTCTTACATGATGATTTTTTTTAGTATTCTTACTTCAATGTTCTTGACATAAAATTTAATTCTATTTATATATTTCTCTAATATTTTAAAAATTAATTAAGTTTTTGTATCAGATAAAACTATATTTTTACGAAATTGTACTTGGAAAATTATAGTTTTGGATCGGATCGGATATCCAAATGTTTTAATTTTAATATCCATATTCAAACCAAAACCAAAGATTTCAGATCGGATACCCAATCCAAACTTAACTTTCGGATCAAATATCCAAAAATTTGGATCAAATATCGAATCTATTTAAAAAATCGAATTTTTTGCTCCGCCCTACTAGCCCAATGTATTGATAACTTGGTTTTATTCTCGTAAAACTTATGAAGATATTTGTGGGTTATGTACTTATGTTAGCGGTTTGCATTAAGGAAAAAAAAAACTTGAAATTATAATCAAGTACATAGAATGACAAAATCATATTCATTTACTCCGTTTGACCCATTTATATGTTTATACTTTTTTTAATTTTTATGAGGGTGTTTTTAATTGAATAAACAAATGATCTTGACGAGAGATTATTTTTAAAAGTGAAAATGACATGTATAAAAAATACTTAGGGCAAAGCACAGATGTGATATCCAATTCAAAGTGTTGGTTCAGATCGGATATCTATATTAGAAATTCTTGAAGTCAGATATCCATGTCCAAACCAAATATTTTGGATATTCAAAATAATCGGATCAGATGCAGATATCCATCAGATATTCACATTTTGGAATTTACATTAAAATTAAGTTTGAAATACGTTCATATTCATCGTCTTACATGATGATTTTCTTTAGTATTCTTACTTTAGTGTACTCGACATAACAGTTAAGTACAACTTACATATTTCTCTAATATTTTAAATTTTAATTAAGTTGTTGTACCACATAAAATTGTATTTTCTCGAAATTATATTAGAAAACTATAGTTTCGGATCGGATATCCAAATGTTTTAATTCTAATATCCATATCCAAATCAAAACCAAAGATTTCGGATCAGATATCCGATCCAAACTTAACTTTTGGAGCGGATATCCAAAAATTGAAAATGGATTCGAATTGGATATCGGTTCGGTTTGGATAATCGGATTTTTTGCTCAACCCTCAAAAATTCAACGTTAAAAGTCCAGCAAAATCCGATCCGGCGAATCTCGACAGGGTAGTAGATCCATTAACAGCCCTAATTTGCCGTTTTTCTGGTAATTTTCTGCATTTCTATTATTCATTCTTTCATTCTTTTTTCTCCATTTTCTGGAAAAATGTCTTCCCCTTTTTCTATATTAGGGTTTCGATTTCACCATCATTTGCATTTTAATTCTCGTCATTTCTGCAATTCTGCTAATGGTAAGCCTATTTTTATAAATGATAATCGTACATTTATGAATTATGTTAAAAAAAACTGTCGATTAGGGTTTGATGATCTTCAATTTCCCATTAATCTATTCCACAAAATGATGTCTCTTGTGCCTAAACCGTCGATTGTTGATTTTAGCAGGCTATTTACCGCCATGCTCAAACTCAAACGACTGGATTCGCACTATACCGTCATTTCTCTCTTTTCGCATCTCGACTTATCCGGTATCCGACCCGATTTACAATCCATGAGCATATTCGCTAATTGTTACTGCCACTTGGGCCGTGTCAATTTTGGGTATTCTCTCGTTGCCAAGTCTCTAAAGCTCGGTTACTCCTTTGAGTCTGATTTAATTTTGTTTAACACCTTAATCAATGGCCACGTTTATAACAACCAGCTTGGGGAAGCGATGAAGTTGTTGGATGTAGCTGTCGTTAAGCTTGGCATTCAGGCAGATATAGTTACGTATGGTACCATGATCAAAGGTCTTTGCAGGATTGGGGACAATGCCGGCGCTCTCCACCTGCTCGACCGAATGAAGTTTCACCCCACAGGTTGTAAGCCTAATATTGTCATCTATAATACCCTTATCGACAGCCTTTCCAAAGACAGGATGGTAACGGAAGCCCTCAACCTCTTTTCAGTCATGAAAACTGAGGGCATCAAACCAGATGTGTTCACATATAACTCGATGATACGATGTATGTTCAATGTAGGTCGTAAGGGAGAGGCTAAGGAAATGTTGGTTGAGATGATGGAGAGCAACATTGAATTGAATGTTACTACTTATAACATGTTGGTTGACATGTACTGCAAGGACAAGATAATTGATGAAGCAGAAGCCATATTACCGATAATGATTAAACGAGGATTGACTCCTGATGTAGTTACTTATAGCGCTTTAATGAATGGATATTGCTTCTGCGGTCAAATGGACAAGGCAAGAGATCTCATGGATTTGATGGTCAAAAGCAGTTGTCAGCCCGATGTTGTGACTTTCTCTACTTTGATCAATGGTTTTTTAAAACATCAAAGGATTGACAAAGCCCTTGACATGTTGCACAAAATGTGTGAGCATGGGATTGCCCCTAACGCAGTGCTCTATAACATTCTCATAGATGGCTTGTTTGCGGCTGGCCATGTTCATGCTGCAGAAAACCTTGTTTCTGATCTCTTATCCAGGGGTTTGGTACCAAGCCGTAAAACATTTTATGCTAGTCCGCGTCCTGTTAACAACTGTATGTCATGATTTGAGACTTATTCTACCATTTTATTGGATATCTTGTACTACTTGTGCAACTCTTTGTTGCTATTTAGTACAGTTGGGACTTGAGAGTCAGAGTAATGGTGTATTCCCAACTTTTGCACAAGGTTATGTTATTTTTACTCTGGCAGTGGGCGGAGTTTAAATGTCTTACGGTTTTACTCATGGAGGGTTATGAAGATTCGATCTTTTCGGGATTTTTCACCGGAAAAAGGGAATCGCTATATCCTCACTCTTCAGCCACTAAAACAAAGACTACTGGAAATGTTATTTTCTAAAATTCTTGGGAGTTTTCTGTTGTGACCGACTAAAGCTTAATATTTTGCTAGGAATATTTCTGTTTAATACAGTCATGATTTGAGTATTTGACAAAAAGACGCAGTTTTGTCTTTAGTTTCTCTTCACATTTGTTTTTCCAATAAAAGAAAGAAAAAAACT
>VHZZ01000553.1:121488-137799 GCA_009801015.1 Silene noctiflora | reverse complement strand
AGCTGTAAAGAAAGGGTTTGCTTACAAACTAGTTGTATATGAACCTCTGCGCAAGGTCATGTTCATCCCCTCCAAAATACATGATTATTCAAAAACATCAAACTTTCTATTAACTTTTGCAAATTTGTCAATAATGTTAGAATGGTCTAAGATAATCTGAATAATAATCTTAAGAAATTTCCAAGCCACCATTCTTTTTAGCAGATACAATTAATCTTTGGTTAAGGGACTTTTCTTGTGTTGACAGATTGTTGAATTTATGTTGAATTGGTCCTTACGCAAATTCTCAAAACAATTCCCCATTAGCTCGTTTCTTATACATAACAGTCTTGACAGACAAGATTTTTCAACAAGTCATTAAGTGGCGGTCTCTCTTGATATAACTATGTGTCAAAAAAAAAAAAAAGATATTTTACGGTGTATTCCTGTATTTTTCGGTTTTCTATATTATACCCTTACATTTTTGAAATTGTATAGTGTACCCCTATACTTCTAACTTATTCTCCATCATGACCTCCTTCAAATCCCCATTAACTTTATCATTATAAAACGGTCGTAATTTGACATTTATTTTGACTTATTAATGTTTTATCACTATCCTATACGAGAAGCATCACAAATCACTTTTAATAACCACAAACTATTATTAAAAACCTCTTTTATGAAGCATGAAATAATAATGGCGGTGTGATGAATTAGAGTTAAATTCGTATACTATATGGTGGGTTAATGATTTTTCGGCGAACTAATAAGCAAACTAGTACAGATCCCGCGCCACTGCGCGGTATATAGAGTTTTTATTTTTTTAATGTATTAAATTTGCACACCATAAATATTTAATATTTATCTCTTTTGTATTTTGATATGAAACAAAAAATTTGAAATGGAAAACTAATCAAAGAGAATTAAGTTAAGGTGTGATTTTTTTTAAATGATTTTTTTTTGTCATGAAACTAATAGTAAATACTAAATATGTGTCAAATTATTATCTAGAGTAATATATTATTGCATTATTAAAAAAATTAGCAACATCTACAGTAATATATTATTGCATTACTCAAAAATTTAGCATCATCTACAGTAATATATTATTGCATTACTCAAAAATTTAGCATCATTTACAGTAATATATTATTGCATTATTAAAAAATTTAACATCTACAGTAATATATTATTGCATTACTCAAAAATTTAGCATCATCTACAGTAATATATTATTGCATTATAAAAAATTTAGCATCATCTACAGTAATATATTATTGCATTATTCAAAAATTTAGCAACTTATAATTTATAGTTTAAAACCAAATTTAATTTATTTTAATGAAAAAATCATAATTATGAATTTAATTAAATGATTAGAGTTAAATTATAAGAATATATCAATTGAAAATATAATAATGTAATGAAATAAAGTTTTACTTATTGCCTTATATAGCTAGATGCCTTTTGGAGGGAAAACTAAGAGAATTTTTATTCTCTTAGTAGTAAGGGGGATGTGTCGGTTGTCAAGCAATTTGAATGATAAATAAACGATTTAACAGATCAATTAAGACATTAAGCTAGCAAAGACAATGAATAAGGTCATTGTATAGACTAATGTATAGAGTTTAGGGGGTATACCATAGAATTTCAAAAATGTAGGGGTACAACATAGAAAACCGAAAAACTCGGGGGTACACCATAGAATATCCCAAAAAAAATAATATAATTTAAATCGATCATCTTTCCGAGAACTACGATTTGAAAAAAAAAAAAAAATTGACGTATTTGGATATCGCGGCTAGGAGTTTTTGTATATCAAAAGTTTTTTTGACCGAACAAACGTTGAGTGACCATATCCCTTGGTTCATAATTCCAAACTCGACCATTTTTTTTTTCAAATCGTAGTTCTCGGAAAGATAATCAATTTGGAAAAAAAAAATCGTCACTTTCTGAACTTGTAAACACGAATTATGATCTCTTAGGCTCTTACAATTTTCTGGATAAAAAAATTGGGTATTTCGGGTAAAATGTCAAATCTCAAGGGCACCGCGTGCTTTTTTCCGTATTTTATAAAAAATACTTTATCATAATTCTATATTTGTATCACCATATCAAATATTCTCATTAATTTGTCTAATATTTTTATATAATAACCCTTCAAATCTTGTTATTCAAAGTATGAAAAGAAAAAAAATGAAAATTTGACCGTTTGAGTTGAGCTCGAGCTCAAGTTTAAACTTGCAGGTCGAGTTTTACATCATGAACACCAACCGAGTAAGGCCAAGCTCGTACTTGACCCAACTCGTTATCACCCCTAACCTAGTAACCTAAGGTAATCAACCAATATTTTACACCTGCTTCTCGAAAATCGAACCCAACTCAACATTACATACGTGAATATTACGAGTATTTCTTACGCAAATAAAAACAATTACAACTGAACACCTTAAATAATCTACCCCGATCTGATTATCTACTTATCAAGTTTGATATACTTGCAAAATATTTCATTTCAATCCATATCAATTCATTACACGAAATCATAAACGATTTTTCATTTTTCTTACACGAGACAATCTTACACATTAAAATATTAATAAATATCATAATATATACTTGTGAAAAACATCTCATACATTTTTTTTTTCACAAAATACATATACAATTTCAGAAAATATTAAATCATTAACATTTTAATTTCATTTCTCCATATTCGATTTATTACGGACACACGTTAAAAAAAGCGTTTACGCAATCTTAAGAAAACAAATTTGGACACTAGTCATTCACTCACTCATTCTTATAGATAGAGAGGTCAGAAGAGAGAAGAAGAAGAAGAAGAAGAATACATTGAACAACAACAACAAACCTTCTTCTTCATCTTCAACTACCTCACCTCAATTTTCTAGGGTTCATAAAATCCCCAATTCATCAAAATCACCTGTATAATTCAAAACCCTAAATTGAAAGAGGGGAAAATCAATGCGAGAGATGAACAAGGATTTATTCGACCCGAGAACAGTAATGGAACCCGAATTCGAGAAATCGCCGCGAGAAGGGAATTTTGGGTTTGCATTTAATGATAGTAATTTCTCAGATAGGATTTTACGGATAGAGATTATGGCTGGACCATCTGATTCGAGAATTGATGGTGGTGGTGTTGGTGGTGACGGTGATGGTTGTTCTTCTCTTTTTGATTGGGTTCGACATCGTAAACGACGTCGTGATGATTTGAAGAAGGGTTCTGCTGCTAATCTTTGTTTGATTGATAATGATGTTGATGCTAATCTTGCTGATAATGATAATGATGATGACCGTGTTAATGGTTTGTGTTTTAATTATGATTGATAATTTTTTATTGTTTTGTTGTGTTGTTTGTTTTTGGATTCTTTGTGTTTATTGTTGTTGTGGTTTCGGATTAGCGGCGATATTGGATGTTCAATCTTTTTCCGTACAATTAGTCTTGTGTAAGGTGGTATTGCACAAAGATTAGTGCAGTAGTAGTTACCAAATGTAATTCGTTTTACAATATACTTGTAGAAGACCGCCTTACCCAAGTATTTGTGTTTTCCGGGGTATATTATTTTCTAAGGGACGATTGTCTTGGAAATCCTAAGAGGGAAGTGGGGGTTTCTTTTTGGATTCTTTGTGTTTATTGTTGTTGTGGTTTCGGAACTAGTGGTGATATTGGATGTTCACTCTTTTTCCGTATTGTCCTATATTTTTAGAGAAGGGACAATTAAATTGGGAAAAGAAGACAATGAAATTGGGATGGAGGGACTCGTATACTTAGGGTTAGTGTTGTATTTGGGATTAATGGGTTCGATATTTTATGTGGGAATTTTGGATAAAATTATTAGAGATAGCAAGAGTAAACTCAGAAATAGCTCATTGTTAGAATACTAGGTTGCTAAGTAATAATTTGTTTGAGTTGGAAAGTTGAATAAATCTTAATCAAGGGAGGTTAGTGATAGCCTATGTTATCCAAACTTGTTCATAAGTGTTCGGCATAGGTGGGTGTCAAATGTCTGACTCGGCTGTTTTTTATGAAAAAGCTGTGTGATCTGTCTGGAAGTGTTCAAATGTCATACTCATGTATGAAGTTTGAGTGTCGGACACGGGTACAAAAGGGAATAAAAAGAAGGGGTGAGTAACATAGGTGAGAACCTATTTGGATGAATCTAATATCTGCATTTGACATTGTTACCCTAGCAAGGATGGGTAGATGTGTTTAAGATGGAAAAGGTTAGATTGTATTTAGTTGGAATTGGGAATTTTCAGTGTGCTTGAGTGTTGTGTTTGTAGATATAACGTCCTCTTGTCTTAGGGTCCTAACATTTAACGATACTTTGTGCGTCCGTGTATGTGCTTGATAATAGAGCGTCATGTCCTTGCCCTTCTGTGTTATTTTCCCCGGTGCATTTGCGGATTTTGGTGATAATTTTTGAGTTTTGCTGTAATTATATACTCCCCCCGATTCTTTAGAAATGCCCCATATTCCATTTTTGGTCTATTCATTAGAATTGTCCCATTTCGATCTTTAGTATGTACTCCCTCCATTCAACTCCACACTACCACTATCTATTTTGCACACTATTCACAACCGAGTATTAAAATTCAATTTTCTCTCAATACGTAAATGAAATTATATCCATGTGGGATCTTGTTTGATTCGTCTTTACGAATATATTATAAATATCTAACTCTTATAATTTTTGCAAATACGTAACTAACGATATTTAYCGCGTAAAACACGCGTTAGCAAACGTGAAAAAGCAAAGTGGTAGTTTGGAGTTGAATGGAGGGAGTATTTGTTAGTAAAACTACCTTACTTTATTGGTGAGACCCACCGCTCCACTCACAACATTAATCCTTGTGTAAAAAGTAAATGAGGCATTTCTAAAGAATCAGAGGGGTACTATGTTTCTTATGCTTAGACAATGAGGCGTACTCTTTGTTCATCTGTGCGTTTTTTGCCGTCACAGGTGCAGATGTTGCTGTGTGTGCCGAGGAACAGGTTTTGAATCAGTCTGATGCTGATGATGTTTTAGGGGTTGAAAATGATGATGAGGAAGCAGTGGCAATGATTGAAGAACCACTGTCAGGTATTGGATATTTGCACTTCTAGGTTATAATATTGTTACTGGTGTTCTCAATTTAGTGTCTAGCCTGGAACTACCAGATCAAGTGTTCGTGTTCACTTCTTCGTCAGAGTGAAGATGATTTGGTAAAGACTTGGAAGATATTTTTACGTATGCCATTTTGAAACCATTCTCTTTAACTACAAATTGTGAGCAATACCCACATTTGGATTTTGGATCTTTGATTTGCGGCATACAGCATAATCATTTTCTTAAAATTCAGTTGTTTTTATTCAAAGTGTAAAGGATCTCTTTCAATCTCATGACCACTTTTTTTGCTAACTAAGACCAATGTATTATGTCCAGAGGCTATGTTACTCCGACTCTTTATATTATTTCGCATACCCTTGTCCGTTATCGATTATCGATAGATGATAACCGATAGTCGAATGAGTATGACACTTTAATACTAACATTTTTTACCAAAAATTTAGAAATTTCATAAAACATCAGCACCGAAGACAATATCGGATCTTTCCAATCAGATCTGAGTATGAGGCCTGCCCATAGTTACCAGAACATTTTGCTACCGGAACAACCAATGCTCATTTGTAGTTGTGCTGTTATAAAATCTATATTTTCCTGGTGGTGGTATACTTATAGGTGATGAAGGGGCCAATAGCAATGATTCTTCATGGAGCATGGAATGTACACCTATTCTTAGAGTTGAAAGTTTGCACATTAGCTCACCTATCTTAGCAGCCAAAAGTCCATTTTTTTACAAGGTAGTCCACTACACCCTTCCTTAACAAACCCCCAACCTGCTTAGCAGCCAAATGTGGCAGTGTTGGTTTCCTCTTCGGAAGGCCTCAATTTGTACTTCATACTTGTCCACATGGCAGTATACTTACACTTTTAACATTATTGTTGCAGCTATTCTCTAATGGAATGAGGGAGTCGGAACAGAGGCATGTAACTCTACGTATCAATGAATCTGGTATGCCCCAATATTTGACTGATCCTTTTGGATAAAATATTTAATACTTCTTGACTTGTTACTATGTGTATCTACCTTTGGAGTTCCTACTCTGACTTTCTGCTTATCCACTTTTGAAGTTCCTACTTGGGAAAATTTTCTTGGTGCCTGATATTTGTGGCCATTGTAAAGTGTGAACTACGACCTCTTTCCTCAGCTTTCATTTTCCAGTACATATTACTCTCTCTGTTCAATTCAATTCCATACATGTGGGTAATATATGTGAGTAGTATTTTAATCAAATATACGGAATTGGATTGAACGAATAGAGCCTTAAACTCCGTTATTTTTGTGCCCAAAGAGCCGTGAACTTTTGACATGGATAGAGTGAGTGCCTTTTTTACTTGTTTTTTCCCCTCTCTGTTTTGTCTACATGCTATCTGTTGAACAGTTTTATTTTCCTCAGTACTTGATCTTTCTAAAGTAGCTGCTCTTCTTTTTATTGTGAAGTCTCATTCATTCGATGCAGTTCTTGACGCAATTTTCATCTTGTGTCATTTGGAAACAGCCTCTTTGTGTTGCTAGCACATGGGTAAGGCTGTGTACATCTAAACTCCCATTACCTTGCAATTTGTGGGAACCCTTTGAGGCATTGGGTTAATATTGTTGTTGTAATAGTTTATCTTTCTGCTATACTTGCGTTTGCCTGATAGTAAGTTTGATTTTTTTTCTTTTTTTCTAGTGAAACGTATGTAGACATTTGCTCTGAAAGTGAAAGCTTTGTTTCGTTTTCAATCTGCTTGAAAATGTACTGCGATAAGGGAAAAAGAAAAAGGACTTGTGCATCTGAAGCAGTTGCAATCACACTGCTGTAGTAGCAACAGTTAGGCCTTTTTTGTATGTTTTTTGTGTAAGGGGAGCCATGAAGGCAGTTTTTTTAGGGTTTTGAACGGAGGTCATGAGAACCATCAGTATTACATTACAACATAACCTAGTTGACATCTCCATGCCTTTCCCTTTGTTAAAAAAACATGATGTATGTCTGAATTGCTAAATCTATTATCTTGTGACAGAGGAAGCTGCTCTGATGGAGCTTCTGAACTTTATGTACAGCAACACTTTATCTCCAAATACAGCCACTGCTTTGCTGGATGTATTGATGGCTGCCGATAAATTTGAGGTCGCTTCATGCATGAGATACTGCAGCCATCTACTACGGAATATGCCAATGACACCCGAGTCTGCCCTGCTATATCTCGATCTTCCTTCTAGTGTCTTAATGGCTGAAGCCGTTCAGCCTTTGACTGATGCAGCGAAGAAATACCTTGCTGATCGTTACAAAGATATTACCAAGTAAGTGCATTCTGCAAATGTTTTTCAAGAATCAATTTTTTTTTTTACTTCGTATATGTTAAGTCATTCTTGTTTAGAAATGTATAGGTGTTTGTCCAAGTATTTGGCTCGACTATTCTATGAAAAGTTCACAAATTTTTGACTTAAAATGAAATGTCAATTGTCATACTATTTCTAGAGTGTCGGGTGTCGGACACTGATGTGAAGCATCATAGACTTAGTAACATAGGAAATATTTCAGTTTTGGCTATTCATTTGTTAGGATGTTGCACCTTATACTCCGTACCATCTTTGAGATTTTTTTTTTTTCATTGCAAAGATGAGCATTATGTTTATGAGTTTCACTCAATCAAGTGGCTCATGTAAGATGTTGATTTTGGTGCTCTGAAGGTTTCAAGAAGAGGTGCTGTCGTTGCCGATTGCTGGAATCGAATCTGTTCTTTCAAGTGACGATCTCCAGGTGGCATCTGAGGACGCTGTGTATGACTTTGTCTTGAAGTGGTTGAGGGCTCAATACCCCAAAATTGAAGAGCGGCGTGAAATCCTTGCTACCCGCCTTGCTCGATACATCCGCTTCCCGCACATGACATGCCGAAAGTTGAGAAAGGCTTTAACCTGCCCTGACTTTGATCATGAGGTATCATCCAAACTCGTTATGGAGGCCCTCTTTTTCAAAGCCGAGGCCCCACATCGTCAACGGATGCTCGTTTCCGAAGATTCTGCTTCAACTAACCATCGTTTTGTGGATCGGGCCTACAAGTATCGCCCCGTTAAGGTAGTCGAGTTTGAATTTCCACGCCAACAGTGTGTTGTCTATCTGGACCTGAAGCGGGAGGAATGTGCAAATCTTTTCCCGTCGGGCCGAGTCTATTCGCAAGCTTTCCATTTAGGCGGGCAGGGATTTTTCCTCTCAGCGCATTGTAACATGGACCAACAGAGCTCTTTCCATTGCTTTGGGTTGTTCCTTGGAATGCAAGAAAAAGGGTCGGTCTCATTTGCAGTCGACTACGAGTTTGCTGCCAGATCGAAGCCATCAGAAGACTTCCAAAGCAAATACAAGGGCAACTACACTTTCACGGGAGGTAAGGCTGTAGGTTACAGAAATCTTTTCGGCATACCATGGACTTCATTTATGGCAGAAGACAGCCTTTACTTCATTAATGGTATCCTACATTTAAGAGCAGAGCTTACCATCAAGGCACTGACATGAGTTGTTGTCTTTGAGCACTTCTAGCGGTCAATCCTTGTCCTTTATCGCCGGAACTTTGTATGATGTTAATTCTCCTAAATTCAAGGGGTTGAAGGGAATCTATGGCTTCTTGGGAATGAGGATAATCATTACTCGGATAAGAAACGTGAGGACTGAGGAGAGGAATAATTACCTCCTCCCTCAAGTAATGCATTGTGCTATCGCCAAGTGGTACTACCGCCAAATTTTCCTGCATTATCTGCATATACTTGTCGCACATTTTCCTTTATTTTGGCTTTTATTACCCGACGATTACCCTCATTCCTAGCAAGTCCTTGAGAACAATCTAGTTGAGCCAAACTGTGTGTTTTTATAGCACGAACTGATCATTCAGGCTGCCCTGATCATATTTCTGAATAGCAGGAGGAAGCCGTGTAAATGTGCTCACTGTTTTCCGAGTATCAATTCTGTTTGGTTCTGTAATGGCAATGTTGGCAACTCTGTCTGAATTTCGGGAACTTCATAGTGTTATCATCGAGCATTTTTCTCTTGCTTCAAACCCCAAAGGCCACAGTCGTGATTTATTTACGAAAACTTGATGATAAAGGCTTATTTTAAGCAGACATTTTACAAAGATGGTATCGTATCATTTTATGATGTCACTTATTTTAAGAATTTAAGCAGGCATTCGGTTAAGACGGTATCACAAATTCACAACCTAGTATGATTAAGCTATTAGCACCATTGTTTTCAATAAATTCTTGGTTAAGACGGTGTATTCGTTCATTTCACGAGGCTAACAAAAGAAAAAACAAAAAATAAATTCTTTGTTAAGACGGTATCACAACAAATTTAATTAAAATAAATATAAGACGGTTTTAAATAGGATCATTTAAAGAGCAAAACTCGAATACGGAGTATTGTGATTCTCAAACCGGCTTAAGGTCGAAGACTCTCATAGCGTAAAGATAAAACAGAGGAATCCAAATCCCTAATCA
Source organism: Silene noctiflora (assembly GCA_009801015.1). Lineage (NCBI taxonomy): Eukaryota > Viridiplantae > Streptophyta > Magnoliopsida > Caryophyllales > Caryophyllaceae > Silene > Silene noctiflora. Next base: position 128,217 of record VHZZ01000553.1, on the reverse strand, counting down.
GTAATCACCGCCATCGATTTTCCGGCGATTCTAGGGTTTCATTCAACAACAATCCGCCGCCGATAAGAAATACGATCAAAAAATGCCGAAGAACAAGGGAAAGGGAGGTAAGAACAGGAAAAGAGGGAAGAACGAAGCCGACGACGAAAAACGAGAACTTGTTTTCAAGGAAGACGGACAAGAATACGCTCAAGTTCTTCGTATGCTTGGTAATGGAAGATGTGAAGCTCAGTGTATTGATAATAATAAGCGTCTTTGTCATATTCGTGGTAAGATGCATAAGAAAGTTTGGATTGCTGCTGGTGATATTATTCTCGTCGGACTTCGTGATTATCAGGTTTGCTAAATATTTTGATTTTTGTCAATTTGTTAGGGTTTTGGATTCTGAGTTGAATTTGTGTGTGTTTGATTGATTATCTGGTTTGTTGCTTTAATTTTGTGAATTTGTTAGGGTTTTGTAATTTGATTTGTATGTTTATGTGCTGTTTTTAGGGAGATTATTGAGTTTTTGTTTCAGTTTCGAGTTTATGATGATGTTATTGGGGAAATGTTATTGTTCGTTGCGGAAAATTGGAGAATTTGAGTAATTTAGAATAAGAGAATGTGATTAATGTATCTGTTGTGGTTATCGTGTGTGAGACGAAGGAAATCTGTCAATTTGTTTACTGCATGCAGAATTGCAGATTGTAGTGTAGTCGGAACTGCATAGAAATGAACTGCAGTAGTGGTGTTGTGTTCTTTCGCTCAAGATTATGGAGTTAGTAGGTCTGTTTTCTGCCTGCAGATTGTGTTGCAGTTGTGAACTATAGTAGTGGTGCTGTGTTCTTTTGCTCGAGATTATGGAGTTAGTACTTCTGTTACTGTGCATGTAGATTGAACAGCAAAGAAATAAACTGCAGTAGTGGTGTTGGTTTCTGTTGCTCGGAGATCGATGGAGTCAGTAATTCTGTTTTCTGTTGGTAGCATGTAAATTATCGCATGCTAGCTTTAGTATAGTGATCAAGGTTGTTTAAGACTGGGATAATGTTGATAGGATTTGTTTTGGCGCTGTTGATGGTGAAACTTTGCATTTCTGTAAAAGATCTATACTTTGGGAATTTTATGAAACATTGATGATGTAAATCAAAGGAGAGAAACGTATACTGGACAAATTAAATGTGTGTGTGCTGAACTTCTTGTCACTTTTGGAGCAAATCTGTGTTGGTATTTTGCATGTAGTAGAATGTGTTCGCAACAAAAAACTATAGTTTCTCTAATATTAGTTGTTCCCCCTTTCCTCTTGATTGTCTCCCTATGCAATGTGTTTAGTTTATTATTGCAGACAAGGATGAACAACTAATTATTACGAGTAATGGTTTATGTTTGTTAGGAGTAATTTTCAATAAGAACGATGGTATTTATTCTATTTTGTATAAATTCCTATTGCTCACTTTTGTAATCTCGAGTTAATGAAGAAATCTATTGTATGGTCTGTTACAGTGGTTTAATAATACTTTTGACCCGTCTTTGTGATTGTGGTTGCTTGATATGAGAAATGAGAGCGAGATTTCAATTTGTCGTTTGATTGACAGGATGACAAGGCTGATGTTATCTTGAAGTACATGCCTGATGAAGCTAGATTGCTCAAAGCATATGGTGAATTGCCTGAAAACATTAGGCTCAATGAGGGTATCACTGGCGCAATGGATGACGAGGATGATGAAGGTGGCGATGACTACATCGAATTCGAGGATGAAGACATTGATAAGATTTAAGAAATGTTCAGTTCTTAAAAGTCCGGCAATATTATTGGTGGGGAGCCTTATATTGTTGCTATATGTTTAGTTTGATCAAGAATTGTAGTCCTAATTGCGCTTTTAAAAAGAATCGAGTCTATGTACACCTTTTCTTATAATAAGCTTTACATTAAACTAGTTTTACAATATCAAATACTCCCTCTGCCTCAAGCACCAGCAGGAGACGGGCTTAAAAAAATGGAGAGGGTTCGACGTCAAGAGGTGGGCTTTGTACGCGTATGTTTCTGGATGGCATTACGGGACAGAGGGGCTCGTAGCCATCTAGAGTACAAGTATAATTTTGTAAGCCTGAAGTTTAGAATGGTCCTGCGTGTTTTTCTTGCCAACACTCAACTCTTCTTAGGTTTGCAGCAGTTTTTGTATCGGTAGGTATTAATGTGGCTGTCTAACGCCCGTCCCCCGGCTATTAGGACATTACTAAATCAGACACTGATGCAAAATATCGTTGGATATTGAGAGTTTGTGTTGACAACCTCATCTACTTCCAATGATATTGTTCTAGCAAAGTCATCCAAAAGTTATAGAGAGGAATGGCACGGACTTTCTCCTTCTAAACTTCTCGGACCTTCTCTTACAACCGGTTAAACTAATATTTGTTTTTCTTGGGAATATGTCAACTATAGAGAATGAAATATATATGTTAGTTTAGCGGTTGTATTAAAGGAGAAGGTTGGAGAGAAGATTCATAAGAGAAGGTAGTAGCATTCCTCTAGAACCGAAGTCTTAGGCAAGCAATGGTTTGCAAAATCGTGGCGACGTAAGTCTAATATTAAACAAAAAGGTGATCCATTAAACAGATGGACTCTCTTGTGACGGTTCCAAATGTGACCACTTTTGATGTCTCATGGTACGCTATTTTTGATTAATTATTTTTTTTTCTTTTACCGTGCGAATTAATTTTACATTCAGTAATATGGCTCTCAAAGCCATACTAAAGTACTACAATGTAAAATACAACATAGAATAATACGAGTAATAGTTTCCTAATAAAGAACTCAAGGGCAATTTTCATTGGATATCTGAAACTTGATGATGGAGAACAATGGTATGGTCACGATCACAGGCAGACACATTCGGCCTAAAATGGTCCCAAAAGACTAAATTGTAATGATATGACAGATTAACAGATGAGCGGCAGTTGAGACGGTTTTCAGAATCGATTACAAATCTTAGGGATGCATTCATAGAGGTGCAAATTGGCTGGGATGAAAGCAAATGATACTGTATCGAACAATTGGCACACCACTTCATGATCAACGTCCCTCTTTCTTAAGACGGCCATAACTGTCTTAAGCTCCATGGTTTCACAACTTACAATGATTGATACAGTGATTCAAACCTGTCAAAAAATCATCCCAAAAATGCATATTTGATGCAGTGATGTCACCATTGGTGCACCTTGCCGTCATTGACAAGCCCGCGAGAAGACATAACGGGTGGAAACTAGCCGTGTCCTTAAATTATCACCTCCGGCTCCAGTAGAATCACTAGTGGAACTACTAAACGGATCATATATACATCTTAAGGCTGCATACTTAAAATACTGTGATGTGATTCTCGAACACTAAAGTGGTGAATCCGGCCATTTTCAGCATCCCATATGAGGGATACCGTGTGTTCAAGATGTAAACATCAGAAAACGATAGATATCAGGACATCCACAATAGACAAACCCATTTTGAGAGTTGTCAAATGCCAAATCATCAAAAACACAAACCTTTTTACAACAAACCTCTTACCAACAATAAACAAGTTTTTTTAAGGTTTATACAAGAGATTCGCCCTCTCTCTTACCCCTCTCCACAAACCGGTATACTACATAGTAACCCTTCTTAACTACAAACCTCAACACCTATTTCTAGCAATTGGGGGTTTGTTAAAAATAGAGGACATGTCATCTTACAAACCCTTGACAAACCTCCTATTGCTAGTGCCCTCAGCACTAATGTGGCACAGAATTCGTGTTAGGGTGTCTTTGAGTTTTATAAATTCGAGTAATCCCCTATATACTAAAAGATTAAGACACCTATCATTTTCCCGCTCACTAGCATTTTGCTCTCAATTGCACATTATAGTATTTTCCTTTTTATTAATAGTCAAAATTTAAGGGGTCCACTCTGTTAAAAAATAAATATTCTTTGTATATCATTCTACTACTCAAATAATAAAATGATATACATAATATTATTTATGTATTATTAATGTCATAAATAGTGTGGTCAAATATTTTCTATTCTAGCTAATATTCTCACTATTTTTTCTATTATTTGTCAAACATCATTTTTAATATGTACATCTCTAGCAGTTGTAACAATATAATAATATTATTATTTTTAAAAACAAAGTTGAGATAATATAGTACAAAATCAGATGAAAAGTGATGGAAATATTGTACAACAATAAATAAAATCGGTAAGTAAACTAAATTGGGTACTAATTAAAATGGTTAAAGTATATGATAAAATAGGTACGATTGGTATGAAAACATATTCAAAAAGACTGGGCCATTCTATTAAATTAATGTATAATAAAATTTGGGCTCACTTAGGTAAAAGATTAGTAACAAATTCCTATAAATAAGCAAATCTCTAAATCAAATAGGTAAATCTCTCCATAATAAAATAAATACAATTCTTAAAATTATGTAAATCAACATACAAATTCAATATATTCAATCAAGTATGTAAATCTAATCGTCTTAATACAAAACTTTATAAAAAGTGGATTCATTAAATATAAAAATGATAAATGTCAACATTTTATTTACAACTTTTTCTGACACAACCTTCTACAAATACCGTCCTGTAGTTGATCTATACTAGTTCTACAACCTCTTTGTACATTTCTTCAGTCATGGGTTTCTACAACCTTACTACATTTCTTCAGTCATGGGTTTCTACAACCTTACTCTTGCGTTTATAATCCGTGCATTCCAGGGTCTAGAATTTATCCAGCCGGTATACCTCATAAACTGTAAACCATCTAAAGGAAGGGTTTTGACGTTTGAGCATGGTATCAAACCGAAATTTACCACTACTATTGGGTTTCAGAGGAGCTAATACCATTAACCTATCCATAAGGAACAAGGTTTCTAGAATATGGTTTATTCACAAATGAGGCCGAGGTGTTACAAATTACTGGTTAGCTATTCGTTCAGACAAATAAATAATGGAGATTACCTAAGAAGCTAAATTTAACCTCTCTTCAGTTTGCTATTGCTAACCGTTTCCTACAATATCCTTCGGAGATTCCATTTTCACGAGAATTTATCAGCAAAAGCCAAGGTGGAAACACCGGAACAAATCTGAAAAAATCAATCCCTTATCCAGCATTTCGTGAGGTAAAATGCACAAGAAAGCCATAGTAGCACCATTATACGGTCTCCACTCACATAAGGGAACCGTTGGATGTATTTCATACTAAAAGGAGCCGTAAAAGATGAAGAGCGCAAAACTCTTTCATAACTATCTTCAGATAGCTCATATTGTAATCGGCAAAAGTTTGTTTTGTAGCTATCACAAAGCTGAGAGTTAACAAAACCGAAATCTACTAATGCAAAACAAGCAAAGAGAACTGCTCTCTGAGCCGAACTGTTTCAAAATCCCAAATAACATAAAATGGTACAAAATACCTGGACAATAATTATCTGAGCTTTTCCTTTCCACTACTCCTTTCAGTAGCCTCCCTGATTTTCTCCATATACCCTTCAATTGGTGGAGTTAACAATGCCATGTAGCGGTTTGATGGGAACGGAGTGAGATCAGGGATCAATGCTGCAGCTTTCAAAGGCTCAGGCAAAGCCTCGATTGCCTCTTTCTTTAGCCTAAGAAGGGTAGTCTCGGCCTTTTGCCTAGCACAGAGCTGTCTCATCAAAACCCTACTATTCTCTTTAGCAAGTCGACGTCCATCTTCAACCGTCAGCTCATACTTTGGGATAGCATCAGCATCAACCAACCCCAAAGAGATATAATCCAATCCTGGGGTGCCTATAATACCCGGTCTCTCAAACCCCGTTCCCTCTTTCGCTTGCTTCTTCAACATTTCCATCTCCCTTTGTCGTACTTTACTAATCAGCCCTAACTTCTCACGTTCAGCTTCACGAGCTTTTTCTTTAGCCGTCAGGCGCCTCAGTGGAGTCGGGGCAGCCAAGCACTTGGCAGCCATCTCTTCTAGCTCAGCAGCCAGTCCAGACTTGCGGGCCCCACCAGCAGAAGCTTTATCCCCTTTCTTTCCACCAGTCTTTGATTTCCTTAAAGCCATTGCCTTGGCTTTCGCTTTGCCCTTTGCAGTACCGCTTACGGAACATCTTTGTAAAAGTTGGTGACTTAGGTTTTCGACGCTGATACTAGCACTAGTTAATCTTCTGAACCCGGAAACCCTAAACATCCTTCCCAACAACTATAAATCTTTCTTCTAAAACTGAGTTCCCTGAATTAAACATAACATAAATAGTTCCCATCAGTTTTCATACATACCCACATACATCCTCCATTCCATTTGATTTTATTCCCGTTTTAAAAATTTTGCCAACATATTTTGAAAAACATATACAATCAAATGGAATGGAGGTATCCCATCAGTTTTCATATATACCCACATACTTCCTCCGTTGCATTTGATTTTACTCCCGTTTTAAAAATTCCGCCTTGCCTATTTTGAAAAATTTATACAATCAAATGGAATGGAGGTATCCCATCAATTTTCATACATACCCACATAACCGTTCCATTTGATTTTATACCCGTTTTAAAAATTCCGCCTCACATATTTTGGAAAACGTATACAATCAAATGGAACGGAGGTATCCCATCTTCTTTATTAAAGCAACAACCATAGAGCAACCATTCAAAGGTCTTTTGCACTTGCTGGATTTCAGGAAGCACGTTCATACTATCAATTTAATTAGATCACTTCAATGTTTATCACTCAAAAT